>VWZE01016602.1:87148-99476 GCA_013396675.1 Eubucco bourcierii | reverse complement strand
AGGAAAGGGAGGGGGGGAAGGGAAAAAAAAGTTATAAAAATATTTTTTTGAGTTGAATTAGAAATGGAAAGATGTTCCAGAAGTCACCTCTGTCTCACTCATGGTTTCTGGTGCTGGCACACTCAGTGTCAGGAATTGCTGCTAAAGTTTTGAACAAAAGCTGTAAACTGGAAAAGTAAACCAGGTTTCAGGTCCAGTTCTGTGATGTCTATGCACTGAACTAGATCCTAGCAAGATGGAACACTCTCATTTTGTAGCAAGTGGTAGAATATGTAGCAGCTGGTGGGAAAAAAAAAAAAAGAAAAAAGAAAAAAACCAAACCTACAGGAAGAAGTGGGAAAAAAATGAGAAGAAATTAGAATAACTGCATGCAAACACTAGTGAATCATTCCCACAGGTTTCCTTCTTGCCCAGGATGCTTTCTGAGTGCCAAGGCTAAGGAAAATCACACCACTTTATGAAGATAAACCACTTCTCAAAGGCAAGCCTGGTATGTGAATGCTCCGTTTGAGGGAGGACGTTATAGCCTTAATCCACTATGAAGATGCGCAGGTGATGGCATAAGCTCTTTTGGATAAGCAGCACTGCCTGAGTAGAATCCGAGAGTTTAGTGTCCTTCTCACTTCTACTCTGATGATAACTGCCTTACTGTTAGCTTAAGGCTGCTGTGGTCACCTGGCTGTTAGACTGACAAGAAAGCCTCTGCATGCATGGGAGCCATTGTTAGGAGTGATGCAAAATTAATAACTGATATTAGTTTTGATATTCAGTCAAAGGTTGTCAATAACTATGAAAATTGTTTATTAACATTAAGTCTTGCCAGAAAACTTACTTACAAAGTTCCAAACACAGGGTTTGGGAATTTATATGGATAGGCAACAGGCAAACCTTTAAGAGGCAAATGCAAACATTATACTGGAACAGAAGGTTCCTGCTGTCACTACGCTGCTTGTGGTTCCTTGTCCTGCTTAGCCGCTGGATGGATGCAGGAAGTTCCTTTCTGGTTATGGTAGAAGGCAATTAGTGATTACAAGAGGCTTGGAGTATTTATTCACAAAATATTATCAGACAGTACCCAAAGGACATGGAGGGGTAGTTGTCAGTGGTCTCAAAGCCGTTAGAGGCTTTGGAGTTTTCCCAGGCAGCTTGGGGTCTGGCACAGTCTCTGACCTGGTTCCTCTTGACTCCCCATTCAGCATCAGCCTTGCAGAGGGGCAGACAGGATGCAATGCCATGTGCAGACTTGGCACAATGTCGTGCTGGCTGTGCAGGCTGAGTGTCTGCAGGCATTTAGAACCTGTGCCTGGTAAAGTTGAAGCAGTGGAGTTTCCAGGCAGTTCAGGATACAATGAGACAGCCGAGCACACATGAATAGAATGGCAGAGCACCCCTTGTGCTACCTGCTCATCCCTTTTTATTAATACAGCCCAAGACTACTGGGCCTTTGGACACAGATTAGCCAGTCAGGATGGCACTTTGCCAGGCTTGACCATACCAGCGGAAGCCAGGGCTTTGGTTTGCCTTTCCCACAGTTGCTTCCTCCAGCACAGAAAGAGGAGGAGCAGGGGAATATGTCTGGCCAAGCCACAGTCCTTAGAGTCAGTGGCTCCAGCTTCTTTGTCCTCTTTCCCACAGTTGCTTCGCCCCAAAACAGAAGGAGGGAGAGCAGAAAAACATGTCTGAGCAAGCCAGGACATGTATAAGCCTATTTTGGCCTATTTAGGCCTACTGTGACAGCTATGTCCCATGAATTCTGCTTTCTCGGTGTTTTTGTGTGTGACAGACACCAAGCAGGTTCAACCAGATAATGCTTCACTTCAGCCTGTGCCCACTGGGTTCATAGCTGGCACACAGAGAGGCAGTGATTGAATCATAGAATCACCTGAGTTGGAAGGGACTTCTAAAAGCTCTGCAGTGACCAGGGACAACCTCAAGTAGATCAGGTTCCCCAGAGCCCAGTCAAGCCTTACCTTGTATATCTCCAGGAATGGGGTCTCAATTACCTCTGTGGAAAACCTGTTCCAGTGCTCAACCACCCTCATTGTAAAGAACTTGCTCCTAACATCCAATGCAAATCTACTCTTCTCTAATTTAAAACCATTGCTCCTCATCCTATCAGTACAGGCCTTTGTAAAAGGTCACTCTATATCTTAAGTAATCTAGGCCCACTAAAAGGCACTTGGTGCACCCTGAGTTTTGCAGCCAGGTGGGAAGCACAGTCTGGTTTCTGGGAATCATGCCTGTAGTTTGGGCATCAGCTGCTCCAGTGGATTTTTATCTATCTTAGTGCTTTCGAGGAAAGTTGTCTTTTTGAAAAAAACATGGTTTTTCTGCCTGTCAGATTTACTGAATTATTTTTTTTTAGAGCTAGACAGGCTTGAAATTAAAGCAACAAGCAATGTGTTAGCAGGATTAACTGCTTAATTATGAAATTGTTAGCAGAAGAAGAAACCCATGGCAGGCAGCACTTGGTTATATTTAAACTGCACTCCTCCTTAGCTGTTTTAGTGCCTCAGCCAGGCAATAAATTAGGAAGCTGCTGCTGCAGCAGCACTGGATTGTGCCCACCACTGTTGTGGCTTGGTTTAGGAGACACGGAGTTCCATTTGCCTTGTTCCTTTTAAAGATGGATTCTTATTCATGTTTGCTAAATATCTTTCTTCTAACTCCCCCCCATTTTTTCTAAGCAGGACTGTAATATTAAAATTTGTACTAAACATGGTTGTGATGACTCACAATTTTCTCCTAGGTCTCCAGAGAACTACATTTCCCTGCTGTGCACTCTTTTCTTGCACTTGAATTAGAAACTGCAGATCTAGCAAGCTGGACCTTCTCTCTGTTCTCAAGAAGTTTCTGAAATTTTACTTCTCTGTTAGATTGCACAGTTGCCTACGTTTTTGTCATACCTTATAAACCCCGCTGCAGTTCCACATAACAAACAATCCAACCTCAAATATTCCTCCCCTCTTACACAGGTTGTTTTCTTGCATCCCTGGACTGTGGATGTGCTTCCTCTCCTACTGCTGACAGAGCTGTTTTGGGATCATCCTGTCAGCTGCTTCAGGAAGCTGGGTTTCTTTCCCTGTGCAATGTGAAACCACATCCTTACATGCTAGAAGAGGTAACCCTTTTTTCAGACTCTCCTGGTGGGTTTTTGCCTTTCTGTGATGTTCTGAGAATCCAGCTGGGACAAGACGGAACAGGTTAAATAACTTTTACATAGGTGAAGAGCTAAATTGAAGTGCACTTAGGTAGGGGTTGGAACTAGATGATCTTTGAGGTCCCTTCCAACCTTACCATTCTATGATTCTGTGTAACCTTGGCACTGGTTTGAGGCTAATTAGAATATTTTAATGGAGAAAATTGTATTATAGGCTGTGAAAAGAAAACAATGGTGATGTCTGCTTCACTCATAGGCTTGCTGAGATGTATAAGAAAAGAATACGAAACATAGATAACACAGTCTCTCAGTCTTTCTCTGGGAACTAGTGGGTCCTGTCCTCTCTGCCGAGTAATCTAACTAACTGCTTTTCTTCTAACCTCCCTGGCCAATCCTCCAAATTCATCTTGCACGTAGGTCAACCCTTGGGGCAAGGTATAGGGGTGGTGAGAAGGTGGAAGGGTGGTTGGAAGCCCCTCCTAGGGTCTCTGCTTTCTGGGAGGGGAATTGTGTTTGTGTATTACCTTTAACTTGTATATTTCTGTAACTATTCCTGTTTATTGTGTATAGATCTGCTTGTACATTGTGCTGAGCTGTAAATAGAGCTTCAGTCCTTAACTTCCAGCTGGCTGAGTCTAGTCTGGGGGATTTTTACAAGGCGGGGTGGGGGTGTGGAACTTCCAAACCATCACAAACCTCAAAGTCTAAACTTTCTCCAACTTTCTCAAAACTTGCATGCAATTCTTGATGTTTTTTCCTATTTTTATTTTTGTTGGGTTTTGTTTGGGTTTTTTTGTTTTGGGGTTTTTTTGGGGTTTGTTTTTTTTTTTGAGAGGAGTGGAGTGATCAATGCTTAAGATCAGTCTGACATGTCTCATAGATGCACTTACATCAAAAGTAGGGAGGATTCAAGACCTGCAGAGTACTCTAATGAATTATGTCTACTTGAAAAAAATATTGGAAATAGCTACTGTCCTGTTTCTCACAAGTAGTGGGCAGAATTGTCTGCAAATGGCATTTGAGGTCCTTTCCATCCCTATTTGCATGTAATTTCCATTATGTCCTTAAAGTAATTTCCTAATTTAACCTTGACTTTTCTTTGAAAAGACAGAAACTGGATTAGTAGTAGAGATGACAGATAAAGCATTTTGAGTAATTTTTCTAAGTTAACCTTCTCTTTCTGACAAACACTCTCTCAGGCTTGGGGTCCTGCCATCACAGCAATCTCCTTCAAAAAAGACAGACAGAATTGGCTCGAACCCCAACTAGAGATACCTTAAAACTATCTCTGAAGCCCAGACTGCAGATATATGATACTCATTTTACATTTGTGTCTACTTCAGTTTAAGGTGTGAGGCTCATTTCTATGGGCCAAGTTTGGCCCTAACATCTCTGGGGTAGTTTGGCCAGGTTGCTGGGTACTGAGCAGGTAAAAGGTGAATTGATTCCTCAACATGCAATGAAACTGTCCACTGACAGGTTAGGGAGCTTGAATTTAGGAAGTTCTGAGAGAGGGCAAAGAATGATTAAGATTTTCCAAATGATTATGGAAAGACATTGACTAGAATATGACTCTGAAAATAGTGACACCTGAGTAGCAGGGCCAGAAAGCAACAAAAAGACCTGTGAAGAACAAGACTATGGGTCAGAATAGCCTGAGAAAGACTGGAGAATCATAGAATCACAGAATAGTAAGGTTGGAAGGGACCTCAAAGATCATCTAGTTCCAACCCCTTGCCATAGGCAGGGACACCTCCCATTGGTACAGGTCACTCAAGGCCTCCTCCAACCTGGCCTTCAACACCTCCACCACCTGAGTAACCTGTGCCAGTGTCTCACCAGCTTCACTGGAAAGAACTTTCTCCTAACATCCAGTTTCAATCTCCACTCTGCCAGTTTAAATCCATTGCTCCTTGTCCTGTCATTGCAAGTTCTTGTCAATATTCCCTCCACAGCCTTGGAGGAGGGAATATTCAGATACTGGAAGGCTACTCTAAGGTCTCCTGGAAGCCTTCTCTTCTCCAGGCTGCAGAGCCCCAACTGTCTCAGCCTGTCCTTATAGCAGAGCTGCTCCAGCCCTCTGAGCATCTTCGTGGCCTCCTCTGGACCCCTCCCTGACTCCACATTGTCTCATGGCAAAACATTAGACCAGATGGGTGAATCTGATTCAGCAGCAGCATATGTACTGGAAAGACAAACATGCTACTCCTTTGCAAGATCTCCTCAACATTGCTGTGGGATGGCACATCTCTGTGGCTGCCTCATACCTGAAGGTGTTCAGGACCAGAATGGCTGAGGGGTTGAAAAACCTGATCTAGTGGGAGGTTGTCAAGGTCTGAAGGACAGAGATTAACAACATCTCTGTCCAGAGGAGCAAGATTTATTCTTCCAGATTTCCCTGTTGTGAAATTAAGGTGCAAGCGGGATCAGACAGCACCACACAACTATTTATTAAAAGATAAAGTTGAACAAAACAGAGGGAGAGAGGCAAGAGAGGAGAGAGGGAGAGTGAACAATGGAGAAAAAGAGAAGAGCAGGGAAGGAAAAGAGCAGGGATTGTATTACCATCAGCTACATATGGGGGGGTGGAGGGGGGTGGGGAGAGAGAGAGAGACGTGTGCCTGACCTGGGGATCATAGAATCATAGAATCATAGAATGGTAAGGTTGGAAGGGACCTCAAGGATCATCTAGTTCCAACCCCCTGCCATAGGCAGGGACACCTCCCACTAGTACAGGTTACTCAAGGCCTCATCCAATCTGGCCTTGAACACATCCAGGGAGGGAGCATCCACAACCTCCCTGGGCAACCTGTTCCAGTGCCTCACCACCCTTACTGTAAAGAACTTCCTCCTAACATCTAGTCTAAATCTCCCCTCTGCCAGTTTAAGCCCATTGCCCCTTGTCCTGTCATTGCAGGACCTTGTAAATAATCCTTCCCCAGCCTTCCTGTAGGCCCCCTTCAGATACTGGAAGGCTACTATAAGGTCCCCTCGAAGCCTTCTCTTCTCCAGGCTGCAGAGCCCCAACTCTCTCAGCCTGTCCTCATAGGAGAGCTGCTCCAGCCCTCTGATCATCTTTGTGGCCCTCCTCTGGACCCGCTCCAACACTTCCATGTCCTTCCTGTGCTGAGGGTTCCAGAACTGCACACAGTACTCCAGGTGGGGTCTGACGAGAGCAGAGTAAAGGGGCAGAATCCCCTCCCTTGCCCTGCTGGCCACGCTTCTCTTGATGCAGCCTAGGACTCAGTTGGCTGTCTGGGCTGCATGTGCACACTGCAGACTCATGTTGCAGGATGTTCTTCTGTGGAGTTGTTCTGCAAAAGTTGTTCCTTGAATTCTTCTGGTGGAGGTACTCGTGTGGAGGTCCTCTGGTGGAATTGCAAGTGTGGAGGTGCTCTGGTATAGGTTTTTGCAGGCATTGCTCATGTCTTTTTATACAGTTTTTAGACCCTTGTCCAGGTGCAGCTCCCCTGGACACCTTGCTGTGCATTCTCATGTATCTGCAGGGGTGTGGCAGCAGCACCGGGGAGGGCCTCTGCCCCCTCCCTGCACCACTCACCTCTCCATACCCCAAATACACAGAAGGCTTTTCTCTTTGGGGTAGCTGGTGTGAGGTGTCCACATCCTGGGCATTCAAGCCAGGCTGGTGTCCAGGCAGTCCACAAAGACACTGCATTTCTGTTGATTACCATCCCTGAGATTTTGGCCAGGAATCTGGGCTGAGTCCAGGAAGTCCACCAAGGAGTTTTTTTGTTTGCATCCCTGAGCTTTCAGACAGGAATCTGGGCTGAGCCCAGGAAGGTAACAAAGGCAATCTTTATCTTTGTTGATTTGAACAAGGGAGAGACGATTAAACTCTCACAGAGGTGTCCCTGCCCGTGGCAAGTGGGTTGGAATTAGGTGATCTTTAAAGTTCCGTTCAGCTCAAGCTGTTTTGTGATTTTATGACACAAAATGGAAAGAGACTTGGCACAAACTGGGGATCATCATCTGTTTGCTGGTATGTTCTGACGGGCCACGAAACAGTTAACAATGTTAGCATATAAACATCTGAGTTAGCATCTTTGCTGTGAGGAGCACAGCAGTTTATATTTCCTGGAGCAATTGTTTCAGGCTCCTCTGCTGTTCCAAGCCCACATCCCTGCTCTAGTGAAACTCAGCTTGGGTTTTCTTCACAGTTGTGACAGTCAGAGCTGTCTAAAAATACAGAGAGCTGAGATTCTTCACAGCAGTTGTGACTTCTGTCTCCACTTTCTCCCCACCTATTCCTTCTGCTTACATTTTGGGAGGGGATGGGCAGTCTGTTCATTGCTTCTCCTTTTTTTAAATTTTTTTATTTTTTTTTTTTTAAATTAAAGGTTGATTAAGGCACAAGACAAAGGAAATGAAGGTACTGATAGATGCACCACCTATAACTATACAATGAGCATGACATACAAAGAGTTTTGGAGATTTAATCCACATTTCTACAGATCTGAAACATCCCTGAATTAATGTGTTGCATTGGTATGTGTATAATATACAACCACAGCAATAAATCTGAAACTTCTTGTTAAAAACTGTATTAGTCAGATCTATTTTAAAGGTAAGAGGGAAAGGAGATATAATTTTCTGAGCAATTCATGCTTCCAGAGATGTAATGGCTTCTCAGTCAGGAAAAGGTTTTTCTTCTGATTCTAAACACACCTTTGTTGTGCCTTCTTTTTCTTTCCTCTGGGAGTTACATTGCCATAAGCTACAAGCTTTGGTTTGCCGTTCCAGAGTGGCATATGGTTCCTCCCTTTAAGGAATTTTATAAGTATTTCACTTATCTTTTATGTTTAGCAAGAATTCAGGGAGAAAAAAAAAAAGGGAAAATAGAGGACCACGATGCTGGTTGGTAACAGAGGATCTATTGCTGGGTCATTCCTGCCTGTTTATTTTCAGCATTGTGATGTAAACAGTTCCCAAGGCAAAAGCAGAAGAGTAACACATGCACAAAGAGAGTGAAAGGGACTGCCCAGCTGGTTAGAGGGAAGATGGGTAAGTGTATTCCCACAGGGCTTAGCCCAACTACACCGAAGTTCATTCTCTGTCATGATTCCTTAATGTTAATATTTTTACTGCTTGTGTGGCAGTTGTTCCTTTATACATTACTGAGCCATAAAAAGAGATGTGCTTTAAAAAAAATAAATGTCCACCCCCAAGCCAAATAAAAAAAAAAAAAGGAAAAAAAAAAGAGCACTTGTTTGCATTTAATAATGACTAAAAACTTGAAATTCTAAATTGGATTAATTGTGTCTATTATAAATTGATGGGGGAATAGCTATGCATTAGCCCTGAATTCTGATTACCTGAGAGGTTCCACTTGTAGTATAATTAAGAGCAACTTCATAATAGTGGTAGGTGTATGATTGAATAATGCATGCATCCCCTGCTGATGGAATTCAAGGCAACGTGTTCATGAAGCAGAGGCGTTATTTTTCTTTTGGCTTGCACTTAAAATTCTGAAGGACTATTGCAATCACAGCCTGTGTTTACACTATTAACAGAGACATACCAAAGCCCTTGATACAAACACTTTCAGACTTAAGAGGGGTTGGGAAAAGAATTCTGGTTTTGTGGCTCAGACCTTAGTCTGCTTAACATCAAGTTCCTGAGTGCCTGTGTTGGCTGTTTGAATCGGCAACATAGATCAGAACTTGAAAGAGGCACATACAAGGGACCCCACTTTGTTGACAGTTCATTGCCCACTAGATGGTTGCAACTGGTATGGTCATTTACAAAGTATATTGCACGTTCTTGTCTTGGAAGCCTTGTGCTACTCCTGTCCTTTGATGGTTTCCTGTGCTTTCTAACACATAAATACAGAACCCCTCATCAATGCAGAACCTCTCATCGACTTGCAACTATTTACCACACTGAAGCTGAATATTTACAGGTTCCAAGACTGGACAAGACCCTTGGGTGCTCCAGTCTGACCTCTTGTATGGCATGACATTTCACAGCACTATACCTATAGACAGATGTAATTTAAGCTTTCCAGCCATCCAAAGAAGGAGGCAACCACATAGAATCATAGAATGGTAAAGTTGGAAGGGACCTCAAAGATCATCTAGTTCCAAACCCCTGCCATACGCAGGGACACCTCCCACTAGTACAGCTCACTCAAGGCCTCCTCTAACCTGGCCTTGAACACCTCTAGGGAGGTGTTCACATTCTGTGATTCTGTGTTCCACAACCTTTCTGGGCAACCTGTGCCAGTGTTTCAGCACCCTCACTGCAAAGAACTTCCTCCTAACATCCAATTTCCATCTCCCCTATGCCACTTTAAACCCACTGCCCCTTGTCCTGTCATTGCAAGACCTTCTCAATAGTTCCTCTTCAGCTTTCCTGTAGCCCCCTTTAGATACTGGAAGGCTACTACAAGGTCTCCTGGAAGCCTTCTCTTCTGCAGGTTGCAGAGTCCCAACTCTCTCAGCCTGTCTTTATAGCAGAGGTGCTGCAGCCCTCTGAGCATCTTTGTGGCCTCCTCTGGAACCACTCCAACAGTTCCATGTCCTTCCTGTGCTGGGGGCTCCAGAACCGCACACAGTACAATATTTATAGGTTCCAAGACTGGACAAGACCCTTGGGTGCGCCAGTCTGACCTTTTGTAGGGCATGAAATTTCACAGCACTGTACCTATAGACAGATGTAATTTAAGCTTTCCAGCCACCCAAAGAAGGAGGCAGCCACATGTGTGCTGCATTTCAAATAACAAAACAATCTCTATCCTCAGTGGAATTGCTCCTGCTTGAGATGTTAAGGGATTTAGGAGCTGAGGTCCAGAAGTCATGGGAGAAGGGAAAATTGAACTGCAAAAAGGGGACAGAACTGTGTGATGGCACGTGGAGCTTGTGACACACCTGTGACACTGGACTGTCCATTCTTTAGTGTCAGGATCTGAAGATTGTTCTGACTCTCCCTTTTTTTGCCATTTTGCCTCTCTATGTTTAATTAGTGTCAATTGATGAGAAGCTCGACATGACTCATCAATGAGCACTTGAGGTCCAGAAAGTCAACCATATCACAACATCATAGAATTACAGAACCATAAGGGCTCAAAGGGACCTCTGGACATCATCTGGACCAACCCCCCTGCTACAGCAAGTTCTTCTGGAGCAGGCTGCACAAAACTGCATCCAGGAGGTTTTGATTATCTCCAGAGAAGGAGACTACACAGCCTCTCTTGGCAGACTGTTCTAATGCTCTGGCACCCTTGAAGTAAAGATATTTTTCCTTTTTTATTCATGTATCCTGGGACACATCAAAAGAAGTGTGACCAGCAGGTCAAGGGACATGATTCTGCATCTCTACTCTGCCCCTTGAGGCCCTGCCTCAGTAGTGTGTTCGGCTGCAGTGTCCCCAGCAAAAGAATTACATGAATGTTTTGGAGTGAGTCCAGAAGAGGGCCACAAGCATGATCAGAGAGCTGGAACACTTCTCCTATGAAAACTGGCTGAGATGAGTTGTTCATCCTGGAGAAGGCTCTAGGGAGACCTTATAGCCACCTTCCAGTACCTAAAGAAGCTTCCTTGGAAGTATTCAAGACCAGTTTGGAGGTGGCTCTTGTCCTGTCAGGCATTGCTCATGTCTCTTTATACAGCTTTTTAGACCGGTGTCCAGGTGCAGCTCCCCAGGTGTCCCCATCTTCTTGTGTATTCTCATGTGTCTCCAGGGGTCTGGTGGTAGCGCCAGGGAGGTCCTCTGCCCCCTCCCTGCACCACTTACCTGTCCATATCCCAAATACATAGAAGCCTTTTCTCTCTTGGGTATCTGGTGTGAGGTGTCCACATCCTGGGCATTCAAGACAGGTTGAAGTCTGGGAAGGCCACAAAGGCATTGTGTATCCCTGAGCTTTCAGCCAGGAACCTGGGCTGAGTCTGGGAAATCCCCCACGATGCTGTATCTCTGTTGATTTGCATCCCTGAGCATCCACCAGGAATCTGGGCTGAGCCGCAGAAGGTAACAAAGGCAATCTTTATCTTCCTTGATTTGAACTAGGGAGAGATGGTTTAGACTCTCGCAGCACCACAAGTCTTTACAAATGTCTGTTTACACTCCTTGTGTATATACATCACAGAAATCTACTTAGATGTTTGTGAATTTGATAGGAAGAAAACCTCGCTCTCTAATCAGCATGTTCATAGAATCATAAATCATAGAGTCATAAAATCTGTCTCTATAGGAGGAACTTCTTTACAGTGAGGGTGATGAGACACTGGAACGGGCTGTGAGGGAAGTTGTGGCTGCTCCCTCCTTGGAGGTGTTGAAGGTCAGGTTGGACAAGGCCTTGAGTGACCTGTACTAGTGGGAGGTGTCCCTGCTTATGGCAGGGGGTTGGAACTAGATGATCCTTGAGGTCCCTTCCAACCTTACCATTCTATGATTTTGTGGTTTCAGACATATCATTATAATTATAGAATCATAGAGTCATAGAATCATTAAATCATAGAATCATAAAATCATAGAATAATATAATCATAAAATAGTAGAATTGTAGAATCAGAATCATAGAATCAACCAGGTTGGAAGAGACCTCCAAGCTCATCCAGTCCAACCTCTCACCCAGCCCTATCCAGTTATGTTGTTGGTCATTAGCATCACAGTCATCTGAAGTGCTGCTGACCCTAACTTTCTGTGGCTTGTTTGGTGTTTGGCAGCACTCTGGCCCTGTGTACACAGTCCTGTTGAAAGCACTAAGAACACTCCTGAGGTGTAACACCAAACACCTACATATCCAATACCCAGTCTCCATGCAATCTAACCTGGGTTACTGCTGCTGGTTATTGTGCAGGTAAGGGAAAAGCCTGGAAGGCTCTGATCGACATGTGAACCCTGAGTGACCCTGCTGAAAATGAAACACTTGTACTTCACAGGAGACTGGTAGCTGTGCCTGCGTGGTGATTGCACCTTCAGCAACTTCAGCAAAGCAGTGTCAGGAAATGTCATCTTTTCTTATTTGCTTTTCTCAGAAAATTTCTTGCTTACTCTCTGCAGGCTGAAATCTCAGCTGAACTGGTGGCTTCAGCTTTAACACCTCACCCTGGGTTCAAACACAGGGCTTTGCAGACAGGCATAGGATGTTCATAATCCCTGGCAGAATATGTGGTGGGTTTGGGTTTTTTTTTTTTTTTTGTGAGGGTT
>VWZE01016602.1:5759-86558 GCA_013396675.1 Eubucco bourcierii | reverse complement strand
AAAAAAAAAAAAAAAAAAAAAAAAAATCCTTACTCTTTGTGTGCCTTCAAAGTGTTGCTTTGCCTTTATATTCCTTTTGCCACATTAGCGATATAGAATGAAACGAAAATATGTTCCCAGTTTTTTCATGGGGAAGGAAAGTCTCTGTTCCAAGTGATAGCAGGAAGCGACTGAAAATAAGGGAAACCTTTTCTTACATAGGGGGAAAGTCAGGTCCAGCCTAATTAATTGACTTGTCCATTGCAGAATATCCTGGACAAAGCTGTACACAGGCCAATGTGATCCAAGCAATGCCCATTTATTGAATACGAATATACACTTAAATACTTTCTAACAAACTATGCAGGTTAGTTCATTGTTAAGCAGTTGGTTCGAATCATTAAGGCACAAGCTCTGTGGCATTAAGCAGCTGGTTCAAATCAATAAGGCACAAGCTCTGTGGCATTAAGCAGTTGGTTCAAATCAATAAGGCACAAGCTCTGTGGCATTAAGTAATTGGTTCATCATCATCTGTTCCAATGTGTTGTGTGAGTCCTTGTTTTTGCTTTGATCACCCTGTTGTTGTCCATTTCCCCACTGGCAGTTTGCAGCTGGTGTCCTTCCCCCTCAGATGAACCTTCATGCAGGCTGTGAAACTTTTCAGTTCACAATTAGCAGTTAGCACAGGTTGGATTGCTCACATGTCCATTTAATGCAAGGTATTCCCCTACAAAACCTTTTATTACATATGGGGAAATCAGGTCCAGCCTGATTAATTGATTTGTCCATCATCACACAAGGAAACTTGCACAAGAAATGTTGGAATTAACCATCTCATGTGCTGGCTCTAACATTAAGCCTGGTTCTTGTGCCTTGGAAACCTTGCACAGCAACTGTACATTGTTAGATCTCTCTTAGTTCCCTTGCTTTATTAGGGGGAAGACTATTATCACCACTTCAGTGGGATTTAGAAACAGAGTGAAATTTACCCCATTCAAAAGATCTCATGCATCCCAATGCTAGAACACTCTCATCTTTCTCTGAAAAAGCTCATGTTTCCCACCCAGCCTGGGCCCATTAAATCTTGTCCCAACACACACACACTTTCATAGCCATTTCCATGTTTTCTTGTTCTCATGAGAAAATCATCCTCAGTTGGTAGCTGTGACTTTGACTTGGGAGATTTAATCACAGAATCACAGAATTAACCAGGTTGGAAAAGACTTTTTAATATCGAGTCCAACCTATCACCTAACACCTTCTAATTACCTAACCAATGGCACTAGGTGCCTCATCCACCTTCCATTTAAACACCTTCAGGGATGGGGGTCTCCACCACCTCCCCAGACAGCCCATTCCAAAGGCCAATTACTCTTTCCACAAAGAACTTCTTCCTGACATCCAGCCTGAACCTGCCCTGGCTCAGTTTGAGGCTGTGTGCTCTTGTTCTGTCCCTAGGTGCCTAGGGGAAGAGACCACCCCCGCTTGACTGCAACCTCCTTTCAGGTAGTTGTAGAGGAGGTATGTAGGGACCAGAGATCCTGCTTCTTCAAGTGAAGAGTCTTGTGCACCTTTCTCCAATAGGCAGTTTCCTATAGCAACATGGAAGCATCTTTGACAAAGGTGCTCTTTTTCTCTAGAGCCAGTAAGAGAATGGAAGAAACTCCTTCTTGCAGCATCTGCTATGAACAAGGTATAGAGAATGCAGCTGGGACCACTTGTCCAGAGTGGCAACTCCTTTGATTTGAAGGTTACTCCCTGGAAATGTGTACATACTGGCAAGTATGCCAGTATCATACTGGTCTAGTCCAAAAGTAAGTGAGGGAAATGAAAGCAGGAGGATTGTTCTGTTTGCTCAAAGCCATCCAACCTGTTTAGAATCGATGTGTCTGGGTCTGTTCAGTACCACTCTCCCACCCCAGCACTGCACACTGCGCATTTAAAATCTGGGATTCACAGACACCATCCAAATGCATGAGACCATGCAGGAGGCTGTCAGACCATCGAAAACTCAATTCTTCCTCCCACCTCCTACTGTTTTCTTGGCTTCCTTTTTTATTTGTCTTCATATTTTTCAAGCTTCAAGATTTCTTCTCCAGCCAAAAAAATAGAAACATTCTTTAAAAATGAGAATAAAATTGATGTATAGCCACCAGACCCAAGCACCTGTGACTTTAAGTAAATTAGTAAATATCTCAAGCTTCAATAAAATGGAGAAAGCTGGCAGCCCTAAAGTACTAACCATGCAACTTTATTTATTCTCTGTTATTTCTTTTCAATCCTTGTGTCCAGAAAGCACCACAAAATGCTATAAGGAGTGAAACCTCTTGGCTCTCCATGCTCTTCGATGTGATCCTATTTTCTTAATATGCAGATGCAGAGAACCACTCATTGGCTGGGTCGAGAGCCTGGCAGTTTGGGTGCCTGAGTTAGAAACAGCCACAGTAATGCTTCTGCTACCAGCAATGGTGAAGTAGGTCGGGTTTGAATAATTCAAACCCATGTATGTTTAGGGTCAAAGAACATCACATTCGTCCTGACCAGCAAAACACAAATCTCTCCTGTGCTGTGTCTCCATGATGCCTTTACAATATGTTGGCTATCATATTTCAGGCATATGCTTTTTTTTCCTAGCATGGATAGAGTTGAAGACAGTTTTGCTTTCTCAGTTCTTCCTTGAACTTGTGTGTAGGCTTACATTTCCCCTGGGAGTGGGGAAAAGTTAAAAGCTGCTTCTATGCTCTCTCTGCTTTGGAGACACAAGAATTTTCAAAGTTTCACATTCAGAAAGGAGATGGTGTTGATGGTAGGAAATGTCACATCCCTTGGAATTTAAACTAACTAATGGTCATTTGGGTTGTTTAGCCTGGAGGAGGCTCAGGGCAGACCATATTGCTGTTTACAACTACCTGAAAAGAGGTTGTAGCTGGGTGGGGTTTTTCTGTTCTGCCAGGCAACCAGCAACAGGACAAGGGGACAGAGTCTCAAGTTGTGCCAGGGGAGGTCTAGGCTGGATGTTAGGAGGAAATTCTTGCCAGAGAGAGTGATTGGCATTGGAATGGGCTGCCCAGGGAGGTGGTGGAGTTGTTGTGCCTGGAGGTGTTGAAGAAAAGCCTGGATGGGGCACTTAGTGCCATGGTCTGATTGCTTGTCTAGGGCTGGGTGCTAGGTTGGACTGGATGAGGCTGGAGGTCTCTTCCAACCTCGTTTATTCTATGTTTTTATGTATTTATTTATTTTTCATACCCTACATAAATTAGTGAGAGAAAAGAACCTAAAGTTCTGGTTTCTGGGTGTGTGGAAAGTGATACAAGGGAGGACAAAACCTGGAACTACAGAATGCAAAACACAACAAAGGAATTAATGAACTGAAGGAAAGGTCTCTTCCAACCTGGTTGATTCTATGATTTCCCTTGAGCTATCTAACATTAGGGAGAAAACCCCACCAAAACAACACAGGAGTTTTGCTCTTCAGCTTACTACAAGTGGAATTAAAGATGGCTGCTGAACTCATTTCAGTGAGTATGAAAATTGAGAGCAGGGGGTAAGAAGGAGAATAATGCAGCAGCTCTGTGTTTCTTGCTGAGAAAGTGGAAGTCAGATCTAAATGCAATTTAACATAGAAATCTCCTAAAATGTAGAATGGAAGAGTCCTCCTTCCCTTTCATCCAAAAGTTATTAAGGTAAAACAATTTAGGAGGTAAAGAGAGGGGGAATAAAGTATATATTTTCCTGGTGCAAAAAAAAAATTGGGGTAAGCAGGCACATCTAGAATGTTCCACACCGTATTTTAGTAATCCAATCAGTCCTTCTTCTGGGATAAAAAAATAGCAATTTATCTGAGCGACTGCCAAGTTCCAAGAGAATAGATTGAAGTAGCCAAACTCACAATTTCTAATTGTTTATAGAAATGTTACTCTAGTTTCCCTTCCTGGGGTACCCAGAGGCTATTGACAGAATCATGTAAACTGTTGTTTCTCATTGCAAGGTGGACTGTGCAAGTTTATTCTTGAGGGATTAATTTGATTTCCTTCAGTTTCAAAAAATCTCACAGATATCTCCCTCACCTCCAACCTCTAATGCATGTCTCTGTGAGGAAAAAAAAAAAAAAAAAGGAAACCAACCTCTAATGCATGCCTCTGTAAGGAAAAAAAAGAAGAAACCAACCCCCAGACTTGCTCTCTAATGCCTTGTTGTAAAATGTTCATGTCATTTTGAGAAGCTTGAGGGAACTATACTAGGTAAAAAAAATCCACTTCACAAGTTGTGCAGTTCTGACAGTAGTAGGATAATCTTGGCAGCTGTATTAGCCCTACTGCATCTTGGGCAATAAGCACTGATTTCCATCAGATTAAAATCATAAGGCAAAAATCTGTTTCTGATAATGTTACTGGGTTTTGTGGTGTTGAGAATATGCCCCAGATGGCTTAGTTCTGGGGTATGCAGAATAGGCTGGCCCTGATCCAACACAGCATGCAAAATCCATGTGTCTATAAATGTGTTTAGTCCCATTTCTCAGTGCAGGTGAAAGGCCTTCGTTATCCCTCAGCACTTGAAAATTAAGGGAATAATTCTCCTGTTGTTGAGGATGCTACAGCTTCAATGTAGGAGAGACGTAAGTGAGATTGTAGTTTGGAGTCTAACTGTAGGTGTACTGAATGATCTCAAATGACAGCAACATGATAGAGTAAAAATAGCAATTAAGAGCTTTGTAGCACTTAGTTGATCTGGAAGGGTTTTACACTTTCTCCTTTAAGCTGGAGATACCACAAATGTTGTGAGGGCTCTTCTGAGATAGGATGTAAATCACAGCTGATTTCATACTTTTTCTCCCCAATGGGCATTTTTTTTCAGCTGGTCTGAACAAATCCTCCTAGTTTCTGGGGCACTGGGGCAAGTTAATACTGTTAGAGTATTCCCAGATGTGAGCTGCCGACCTTTCTCTTGCCCTGTTTTAAGTCTGTCTAAGATGGTTAGTTTAAAAGTCCAATTAAAAAAAACAAAGTTGGACTTTCTTTGAATCAATTTTTTTTTAGTTTTGTTTTTTTTTTTCTAATCCAAGGGTAAATGTGAGTTGTGTGCATGGGCTGTGTAATTGAAATCTCTTGGCTGAAGAAGTTACACTGTAGACAGAAACCATCATTTTGTGGTTAAATGAATGGGTAAATACTCAGGAGACTTGCCATCTATTCCTGCTTCAGCAACCAATGTCAGGAATGGTTTCAGACATGATACTTAATATCTCTTGTCAGTCTGTGATATCCTAAATCCAGGGGGGTGGTGAAAGTGTTTGAGGAAGACTGGCTCTTTAAGTTGCTTGTAGCGACAGACAGCCAACTGAGTCCTGGGCTGCAGCAAGAGCAGTGTGGGCAGCAGGGCAAGGGAGGTGATTCTGCCCCTTTGCCCTGCTCTCCTCAGAAACCACCTGGAGTCCTGTGTGCAGTTCTGGAGCCCCCAACACAGGAAGGACATGGAACTGTTGGAGCAGGTCCAGAGGAGGCCATGAAGATGTTCAGAGGGCTGCAGCAGCTCTACTATGAGGACAGGCTGAGAGAGTTGGGGCTCTGCAGCCTGGAGAAGAGAAGGTTTCCAGGAGACCTTAGAGTAGCCTTCCAATATCTGAAGGGGGCCTACAGGAAGGCTGTGGAGGGACTATTGACAAGGTCTTGTAATGCCAGGACAAGGGGCAATGGGTTTAAACTGGCATTTTGGGGGGGAGATTGAAACTGGGTGTTAGGAAGAAGTTCTTTCCAGTGAAGCTGGTGAGACACTGGCACAGGTTGCCCAGGGAGGTTGTGGCTGCTCCCTCCCTGGAGGTGTTGGAGGCCAGGTTGGAGGAGGCCTTGAGTGACCTGTACTAGTGGGAGGTGTCCCTGCCTATGGCAGGGGGTTGGAACTAGATGATCTTTGAGGTCCCTTCCAACCTTACCATTTTATGATTCTAAGTAACAGTGCAAAGCACTTATTGCTATTGCTGAATCTATTTTGACAGTTGCTCCAAAGTGAGCTTGTGCAGAAGGAAATGATGTCATGATCCGGGAAGAGAATATTTCCTTTTCTTAACCACTAAATATCTGCAATGTCGAGTTAAAATTACAAATCTTCTTTTTTTTTTTTTAAAAAAAGCTATTTCTGTCTTAACACGTGGATGAAATCTGGGCATTCACCAATGTTTCAACCATCTGCATAAGGGTCATCAAAAGCTGTAGGAAAAAATATTAGGTACTAAAGAGATTTGTGAAAATGTTGACATTCTTCAAAGGATTCATAGACCTCCTTATCTTTAAGGTTATCCACTGAATAAGATGGGCCATATTAAAAAGAACACAGAGTCTCAGCTGTGGGAGGCATGCTGTTGCACAGCTGAGAACCAGAGGGGAAGAGCTGCACAATTTCCTTTGATTTCTTTCAGAAAAGAATATAATGAGGAGTGAGCTGTGAATGGTGGCTTAGGAGTGACCAGAGAAACAGTCTTTCTGTCTTGTGCAAGATGATTCCTGGTGAGATGTAATTTGCCAGTGAAGAACCTCCATCTCCTTCCTGCTTCCTCTGTCTCCTCTTTCATCCTAAGTCCCTTCTCCAAGGAAGTTTTTTTTCAGTTTGTACCACTCCTACAGGTAGGATGTGTCTTTTTCTGTGCATTAACAAAAATATGGAGTGGGGTTTGGACGCATTTATTGCCATGAATTCTCCCCTTTTAGTCTCCTTTTTTTTAGAGCTCTGTGAGCACTACCTTGTCATGAAGAAAGGTCCCACTTCCAGCTTTGTGCGAATTTATCCTTTGGAAAGATTGGTAGTATTGTGGTGAACTTACTGAACTCAGTTGAAACTATGCTTTGATTTCAGCAAAACTGGCTTTGTTTTTGACTTTGTTTTTGTTGGTTTGGTTTTTTTCCAGCCATATATAGGAAGACATCATTTCATAGAATCCTAGAATGGTAAGGTTGGAAGGGACCTCAAAGACCATCTAGTTCCAACCCCCTGTCATAGGCAAGGACACCTCCCACTAGTACAGGTCACTCAAGGCCTCATCCAACCTGGCCTTGAACACCTCCAGGGGAGGGAGCAGCCACAACCTCCCTGGGCAACCTGTGCCAGTGCCTCACCAACTTCACTGTAAAGAACTTCCTCCTAACATCCAGTCTAAATCTCCCCTCTACCAGTTTAAACCCATTGCCCCTTGTCCTGGCATTGCAAGACCTTGTCAATAATCCTTCCCCAGCCTTCCTGTAGGCCCCCTTCAGATACTGGAAGGTCTCCTGGAAGTCTTCTCTTCTCCAGGCTGCAGAGCCCCAACTCTCTCAGCCTGTCCTTATAGCAGAACTTCTGCAGCCCTCTGAACATCTTCGTGGCCTCCTCTGGACCTGCTCCAACAGTTCAATGTCCTTCCTGTGCTGGCTACTCCAGAACTGTACACAATACTCCAGATGGGGTCTGAGGAGAGCAGAGCAAAAGGGCAGAATCACCTCCCTCTCCCTGCTGGCCACACTTCTCAGTGTGCATTTAAAATATACTTTGCAGTTAAAGCATACTTTAGTATGTCACACACAATTGCAAAATGTGGTTTAAAAAGACCAGTGTACTAATTTATTGTGACGTACCTACATGACAAACCACAGACCCTCTGTGGCATAATTCATGTTCAAAAGGCAGGAGATCACTCAAAGACCAGAAAATCCATTTTTTCATCTAATAATCACTGGTGGCAGAGAGCCTGCTACAGCCACAGCTATGTTGTAAGAACAAGTAATTATCCTGGTTAATAAAAAGACAGCCTCTGTGTTTGATTTCATCTACTTTAAGACTTCAGCCAGCAGTATTCCTTGAATCATTGTCTGTGTGACTGAGGATGTATCGTAGGTGTGTTTTGTACGTAAGTATAAACTGTGACCAACTCACTCCTCAATCTTCAGATCACACCACTGTGGTCACACACAGTCTAGGTTTCCTTTAATTAGAGTCACTTTCCAGTAGCAAGGCAAAGCAATTTTCAAATATAACAGAGTTATCAGCCTGATCGCTTAATAAGTCATAGTCAGATCCCACCTGGAGCCCTGTGTGCACCTGGAGCCCTCAGCACCGGAAGGACATGGAAGTGTTGGAGCAGGTCCAGAGGAGGCCACCAAGATGCTCAGAGGGCTGCAGCAGCTCTGCTATGAGGACAGGCTGAGAGAGTTTGGGCTCTGCAACCTGGAGAAGAGAAGGTTTCCAGGAGATCTTAGAGTAGCCTTCCAGTATCTGAAGGTGGCCTACAGGAAGGTTGGGGAGGGACTACTGAGAAGGTCTTGCAATGACAGGACAAGGGGCAATGAGTTTAAACTGGCAGAGGGGAGATTGAAACTGGGTATTAGGAAGAAGTTCTTTAAAGTGAGGGTGATGAGGCACTGGAACAGGTTGCCCAGGGAGGTTGTGGCTGCTCCCGCCTTGGAGGTGTTCAAGGCCAGGTTGAACGAGGCCTTGGACGAGGCCTTGAATGAGCTGTACTAGTGGGAGGTGCCCATGCCTATGCCAGGGAGTTGGAACTAGATGATCTTTGAGGTCCCTTCCACCTTACCATTCAATAATTCTATAGTCACTTATTTTCTGGTTCAGTAAGACGGCTTTTCAAAAACATTTAGTAGCATTTCTGAACCATAAGATAGCAAATCTAAATACTCAGAGGTAAGTGAAAAGGTTTATGTTTGTTTGTTTTCGGTGAAGTCATCAGTTCTGCTGTCATTTGCAAAGGCTTGTGTCTGGAACTGATTTAAAATTTGCAGTGGGGGAAAATCTTTGCAGGAAATCAAGTTTTAACGAAGCAGATATTTTTATGGGTGTTATCTGCTTTCCATAAAAATCGTGCATATGTTGGGGTAAGAATTGGGAATAAGTCCTGAAACACTCTGAGTCTAATTGCTTTTGCAGTTCAGACACCTCCTGTCTCCTCTGTGTGCTCTGCTCCTGCGCTGGACTCCATTCCATGATACCCAAGGTGATCGTTTTGCTCTCAATGAGACAACCTTTCTTTCCTAAAAAAAAACATAATGAGGGTCATCTCACCTCTCTGAGGTGAGACAGAGATTTTTTGGGGCAGCTTACTTGGTAAAGGAGTATAGGAGTTGAGGGAGGTGGACAAATTGGTGAAAAGTGCATCTGGAGTTTGATTTCCAGAGCTGGACATCGATGTGCAAAGTACAGTCAGTGGGATGAGAACACTTCTCTTGAGTGCTTCTGTCCTCCTGCTGTGTTTTGAGTGGTGGTTTTTTTTATGTTCCTGCCCAATCCAACAGGTTGATTTCGTGCACCTACACAACGTCTTGATGCCTTAAACTGGGTCTGCTGCCAAACATTATTGTGCTGAATTGCTGAGCCATCTAAAAACATGTATGGTACCTCTGTGGCAGGGTGGATGAGACAAATGAAATGGGAAGAATTTCACTTGTTACATCCTTGGAACCTAAGGCAAATATCCCTACAATTTTTGGGAGTAGGGAAATGCAGTTTTGCTTATTCCTATTGAGGTAACCCGTTTGTATGGTAAAGTCCTGTTGACTTCTCTGATGCAATTCTTGTGTGGGATAAATGTTTTAGAACAGGCAAAACTAGATCTAGACTTGATTTCAAAATTACTGCTGGGAGAAACTCACTTCAACCCTTCTATCATCTGCAAACTTATTGATGCTGGGCTCAATCCCCTGGTCCAGATTATCAATAAAAATATTGAACAGGACTGGGCCCAGCACTGATCCCTGAGGCACACCACTAGTGACAGCTGCCAACTGGATGTGGCACTTGTCACCATTTTTAGGTGATATGCTGCTCCAGACCTTTCTGATACCTTGCAGTTGGCGATGGCCAGGGTCCTGTTGCCAGTGAGAGTATCAACTAGGTTTTATGCCATCAAGATTTACTTACAAACTATCATTACTCCTCAGACAGTATTGAGCACATCTTCAGGGACACAGCTGCTCAAAGAAGGAACATTCCAAGCTATGTGGAACAAAGCCTTCAGCTGCAGCAGGAGCAGTGAGCCAGGCCAAGAGTTGCTACAGTGAGCTGGTGTGTGAATGAGCTGTAGTGAGCTCCATCAGAGGGCAAGCCAAGTGATGGGGCAGCTTGGTGACTTGCTGGTACTCACGTTGGGTGGGGAAAGTGCAGCAGCATTTGGAGCTTTGGAGATTCATAGAAGACCTCATTTAGAAAAACAAAACAATTGAGGGGAACATAAAAAGTAAACAATACAAAGCTATTATTAACTTCTGTCAAACCTGAGAGCAGCAGGGGAACATCAGGTAACACACTTAAGTTACTAAGAGACAGTGATAGATTTTAAGTAGGATTTCTTGTGTGGGGCTTTGGTTCTGTGGGGAATATATTCACAGGCAGCACTGGAAACTACTTAAGTAAATAAGAAGGGGAAAAGTCTGGAGGGTGGCATGAGAGGAACAGCTGAGGTCCTAGATTCATCCTGATACCTGAGCACCTATGTAATCACTAGTCAAAGCCCACAATTTTGTTTGGTTTTAACTGGGGCAGTGGCATAGCTAAGAAGTTTCTGTGCTTAGATGAGGTGAGAAACTATTTTCCACTTGGAAAAGTAATAATTTCTTTCCTAATGGCATTCCTTGCTATATCTCTGTGGCATTTGCAGAGATCAGAAGATTTCTTAGTCCGATTTTGAGAATGGTAGTCCCAAGATCCATCCCAATGAGAACCAATTACTGCAATTTAAGCTGCTGTGTACAATCATAATTAACTTGACCTGAATCTTATGTTTGTACCCTTTGCAAAAGGAAGTTGTAGTAAATGTACACTCCCATTTCTGTAATGTTTCTTTGAGTTGGAGGTATTTTTTCCTACATGAACAGCCTTATCTTGTTCAATCAATGCTGTTTGCATGTAGTTATTAAACCTTGCTGCTGAAAGAGGTTAAAGATCCAAGGCATCCATTTATTTTGCTGTTAGAAAGTTGCAGGGTTGGATTTTTGTTTTTTTGCTTGTTTGGTTTGGTTTTGGTTTTGTTGGGATTTTTTCCCCTGAGGAAAAAGAAAACTCATATTCCAAACAACACAAGGTTTCCAGGGACGAAGTGCACGTTTTATGAATAACAGAGTTAGAGAAGAGAGTATTAATGACCAGACAGACAATAAATGAAAAACTCTGATATGGCATCTTGTATTCTTCATCTCAAGAGACCTGTGCATGCAAACGGGTGTTTAAATTGCACATGTGGTCTCTTCATTCACAATTGCACTGCAGCTGTCTCTGAAGTGGCACCTCTTAAATATTTGACAACAATGTTCAAAACTATCAGAGAAGGATATTTTAAATATAGAACGCAAGTAATTAAGCATGAATATGTCTCAGCATCAGGATGGAGCTTGTATTGTTCTATAAAGTATTCAGGAATCTTCAGTGCCAATTATTTTATGTATGAATGTAACGGAGGGGTAATTAATTAATGTGAGATTATATTTTCAAAAATTCATATTGTTTATTGACATTCAACATTCAGAACTCTCAGCACCCTGATCACTAATATTAATAGCAATGGATTCTTTGCATCAGTCATGGAAACTATATACAGGTAATAAACAGACTCTAGCAAGAAGTAGTGATAATATGTAGCATTAATTGAACTTGATTGAACTTGAAGGTTCCTGTGGTCAATGTACTGCTGGCAGTCAATACTGCGCTTGCCCACTAGATGGACTCAAGGAGCTCCTTTCTGCTTATGGCAGAAGGCAATGGTGAATTACAAGAGGCTTGAAGTAGTTACAAAATATTATTGGACAGTACCTAAAAGCTTTCAGGGAATTCTTGTCAGCCGTTGATACTTCTAGTTCTTCCCAGGCTGCTGGGGAAAGGAGGCAGACAATCTCTGACCTGATCCTGATCTCTCTGGATGGTCTGTGTAACTCCAGGACTTCCTATCTTGGCAGGAGACTTTCAGGTGCAGGCAGGATGTCTTGTGATGTGCAGTCTCAGCACAATGTCACACTGGCTGTGCCGGCTGATCACGTGCAGGCATTTAGAGCCTGTTCCTTGGGAACTCTTGGCAGGCATTTTCCAGGCAGTTCAAGATGTAAGGCAGCACAAACACAACAGCAGAGAGCAGATACAATGGCAGAGCACATTGTGTCACCTGCTCATCTNTAAGGCAGCACAAATACAACAGCAGAGAGCAGATACAATGGCAGAGCACATTGTGTCACCTGCTCATCTCCTTTTATTAATACAACCCGAGACTAATGGGCCTTTGGACACAACACAGCCAATCAGAACGGCAGTTAGCCTAACTTGACCACATTAGGTGAAACCATAGGCTTACTTTACCCAAATTTGGGCAGAGCATAGCCTTGCACAAGGCAAGCTGTGTACCTTGTTTACTGCAGGGTTCAAACCAAGTCTGGGCAAGCCACAGTCCTCAGACTCGGTGGCTCCAGGTTCTGTGTCCTCTTTCCCATGGTTGCTTCTCCCCAAAACAGAAGGAGGGAGAGCAGAAAAAGACGTCTGGGCAAGCCAGGACATGTATAAGCCTATTTTGACCTATTTAACCATACCATGACAATGAAGAATAGTTGTCTCATATCTTAACTTTCCCTATGCTGGTGATTTCAGATTTAGTTTAAAAATAAATTAAAAAAACCCCAACCCCAAATCACACAAAACTTCACAATTTATTAAACAAAGACACAAGGTTTGTCCTGCTTTAAATCCCATTAATTTCATGGCATCATGAAATCACCTGTGTTAGACAAGTGCGCTCTAGGTCACCTGCTCTGAATTAAAGTCATGTTGCACTGAACCACTCTGTTGTGCCACAGACAAGATATAAGACTGAGGACAGCACAGCTTTTCTTTCCCCAAATCACCCAGAACTCTAGAGAAGACAATTTAGGCAATTGTCTGGCCTATGAGGTCAGGTACAATAGCATCCTTCCTCTCTTCTAGGAGATCCAGATGCCTAAAAGCCCAGGCAGTCCTATCTGAGGATCAGACAAATGGCAGTTTCAGCTGATGCAACCTGGCAGCTAATATAAATAAATCAAGAAGAAGAAATTCTTCTTCCAGTTTGAAAGTCCCCTTCAAAGTCCCAGATAAGCTCAGAGGATATGTAGCGTAAGTGTGAATTAGAGATTTAATGTGATTTACCAGTCCTCTCTGCAGATATGTAAGTGTCAAGGAGTAAAGGAGAAGCTTAAGCTTCTGAAAATTTCAAGGAGTCCCTAAGCTTTAGACATTTCCCTTTTGGGGAAGAGAAGGAAACCATGAGCCTCTCAGAGCTGTTGAGAGCTGTGATGAGAAATAACAGTTTGGTCCTTGTCTGCTCATACATGAAAGGCAGCCACACAGAAAATCAGCAAGGAAACCTGGAGCTGAAAAGAGGTGTTACTTTCTATTTGTCACAGGTAATGAGGAGACAGATGGGGAAGAAGTATGTGTTGTGGCTTGATTAAAACTTTTTTTTTTTTTTTTTTTTTTTTTAAGAGGGGAGTGGCTTTTCNGTTGGTTGGTTTGTTGCTGTTGTTTTGGGGTTTTTGTTTTGTTTTAGGTTTGTTTTTGTTTTGTTCTGGTTTTGGTTGATTTTTGGTTTTGGTTTTTTTTTTTTTTTTTTTTGAGAAAGAGAGATTGCCTTCTCCCTTTCCCCCTCAGTATCTGTAATTCACAGGGGATTGGGTGATTTAGGGATGCAGTGTCATAGCTAATCTTTGTCTCCAGAGCAGTTCAAACCCTAATCTCAGAACAGAGAAGCTGCTGTGCTGTGTATATGTATGTGTATGCATATGTGCAGTGTGAAATCCAAATTTAAATCCAAGTTCACTTCATCCCATCTGTGGTTTTAAGTTCTTTGGATGCTTTTCAAACTCTATAAAAATGAAAGTCTTGAAAAAAAAGTTTCAAGTAGCAGAGGGCCTGGTCCTGGCCCAATCTGTGGGGCAGCCCCTTCTGTGCAAGTGCTGCCCAGGGCTTCAGCCCTGGGAGTTGCCATGATCTCCAAACAGGAGGAGGGGAGTATTGCCAACACCTCCAGCTACCCAGCCTGGCTTTGCAGCTAGCTAATCCTACAGAGAGGAAATATACGTGCACACCATGCTGTTTCAAAGCATGCCACATCTGCTGCCAGGATGCCCACTGCTCCCCAGGGGATTTCTCTGAGTCACGCATCTCACCTCAAACATGTGCAGGGCTCCATTGGTGAGACGTGCGGAGAGGCAATCACTTATGCATGGGTAGTTATATTTCACCAAGAGGGAGCAGTTCTGTCCCTTCTCCATAGAAGCTGCAAACAGGAATATCATCCAAAGCTGCACCCAAAGATTCACAGTGTGGGTCCCCAGATTGCAGGATCTTTCTTGTGAAGGTCAGGTCATTTAACTATAAAACGGCAGAGATAGCAACAGCAATAAGCACTTTGCACTGTTACTTAGAATCATAGAATGGTAAGGTTGGAAGGGACCTCAAAGATCATCCAGTTCCAACTCCCTGCTATAGGCAGGGACACCTCCCACTAGTACAGGTCACGCAAGGACTCATCCAACCTGACCTTGAACACCTCCAGGGAGAGAGCAGCCACAACCTCCCTGGGCAACCTGTGCCAGTGTCTCACCAGTCTCACTGCAAACAACTTCCTCCTAATATCCAGTTTCAATCTCCCCTCTGCTAGTTTAAACCCATTGCCCCTTGTCCTGGCATTGCAAGACCTCCTCAATAGTCTCTCCACAGCCTTCCTGTAGGCCTCCTTCAGTACTGGAAGGCTACTCTAAGGTCTCATGGAAACCTTCTCTTCTCCAGGCTGCAGAGCCCCAACTCTCTCAACCTGTCCTTATAGCAGAGCTGCTGCAGCCCTCTGAACATCTTCATGGCCTCCTCTGGACATGCTCCAACAGTTCCATGTCCTTCCTGTGCTGAGAGCTCCAAAACTGCACACAGGACTCCAGGTGGTTTCTGAGGAGAGCAGGGCAAAGGGGCAGAATCCCCTCCCTTACCCTGCTGCCCACACTGCTCTTGCTGCAGCCCAGTACTCAGTTGCTGTCTGGGCTGCACTCATACTGCAGCCTCATCTTGAGCTTTTCATCACCCCAGACCCTCAGGTCCTTTTCCTTAGGATTGCTCTCAGCAATTCCCCACCCAGCCTGGAGTTGTGCTTGGGATTGTGCCTACCCAGGTGCAGGACCTTACACTTGGCCTTGTTGAATTTCACAAGGTTGGCCTGGGCACACCTCTTCAGCCTGTCCAGGTCCCTCTGGATGGATTCCTGCCCTCTAGCAAGTCGACTGTGCCACACAGCTTGGTGCCATCTGCAAACTTGCTGAGGGTGCACTCAATAATAGGTTAACTTTCCAAAAGGGCTCCTTTGTGGTTGGAGACCTCCTTTGGGAGTCTTCTGTGTGCTAGCTTCTGGTCAGAGTGTTCATTAGGAGCAGGGGTTAATGGCCAACATCCTGTTGATCCCTTGCTGTGCACAGAGGAACCTGATTCTGGGAGTCACATAGTGGGACAGAGGCCCCAGAGTTGTATTTCTGCCTTGTGGGGAAGAATAAAGGGAGGAGTAAGGAGAAGCCCAGCAGTTTCTCAGCGCAGCTTGACAGGGCTTCACGTGTATGTGCTGCTTGGCTGTGGCTGTATGTGACTGCAAGGATTCACTACTTGGCAGAGGCGATTTAGCTCTCTCCCTCTGAAAATCTGACTCTAATTTTCAAGCAAAAATAGATTTTTTTCCCCCCCTTTGGATGTTACATTTTATATGATGTTGCTACCAATGCCAGACGACGACGTTCCCCCTCTGCCACTGTGGAATGAAACGAAGCAGAAGGTGGGGGGGGAGGGATATTGTTTTAATTTAGAAGCATTTGTTAATGATTGACTTTTTGGTTGCAGGTTTTCTTTCTTGATTTGCATGTATCTAGGTACGGAGAGAATGCATTAGGTCCCTGGGTTTCCATAACTTGGCAAGATAACATTGCAGAGATACCATTAACATTCCTGATTATCAAAAAGACAGTGGAAAAGGAATTGTCTTGCTCTTGTATGGACAGCTCTTTCACAACGTTTTGAAGGCAGATATGAGGTAATCACTCGTGAGGCTGTTTTTTAAGTTTCACTGCCTCTCTGCCCTATTTTTATCTGTTGCTTGAGAGAATTTATCCCCTTGGAAAAAAAAACACCACAAAAGAATTGTAGGATGAAAAAAAATAATTCTCCATTGCTGCTGAAATGGTCTCATATCTAAGTGTCAATGGGGATGTTGCACCACTGATAAATTCAACATTTAACATATTCAGGGTTGCCTGCCCTGGGGAAGCAGGGGAGAGAGAGAACAGGTTATTTCACTTGATACCATCAAGTGATGATTTATGGCCCTACTATCTTTACTCTGACATTTGTCTAGATTTTTCATTGTTCATAACCTTACAAAATGCCTATCAGGTTTCTCTTACTCTTCTACAGGTGTAGCAGAATTTTAAATAAGAGTACAATTAAATGGGGAGCTGAATTCTAGCCAATAGGAAGCTCACAGTAATCCAGTACACTGGGGGACTGCGCAGGATTGATCTTCTGATGTTTCAGTGGGAAATAACTTAAAATCAAGCTTCTTTATAAAGGTGCAGGTTTCTCACTGAAACCTCTCTTCCATTATAATGGTGAGTTGTGCCAGGACCTAAGCTGAAATAATTAGTTCTGATGCAAAGCAGAAGTTTGAGGGATGTTTTTTTTTTTCTTTAAATTCTGCCTTGATTGATATTTAACGTTGTTAATGACAGAGCTGTGACAATTTCCACTCGCTCATCACCACTTGAAAACAAAGAGTAAACAAAAAGCTCAGACTCTGTCAACTTAAAAAGAATTACTGGCTGCAAACAGAAAAGGAGTTAGGAATTAATCCATGCAAAGTTGTGTAAGAGTAGATGGTTTCACAAACAACTTCCTTTTTACCTTGAAACTGAGAAAATGTCAAGAAATAAATCGGCCGATGCAAACTGAGTTAACTTGTGTATATAAAGGTACCAAACTCACATACAGAGGTATTAGAATTTACAGAGTTTCTAGATTTATTCCTAAAATGTTGTCACATCCAGTAAAGGAAGGAAAATATTGCACATCACTCAGTGTAAATCATAGCTAGGGCACAAACTGCTTGGTTTTTTCATTATCGTAAACAGAAGGTAGGACATCGTCTTTCATTTTTCAGCCTCTGAGGTGGAGGTCAAGTGAGCAGTGTGCCTATAAAAAGACTTTACAGAGATGCAGCATGTAGATTGAGTTGTGCCATATATTTGTGGGGGAGGTAAGGTGAAGTGAGGAACAATTCCTTTGTTCAGTCAATCTTGAATCCCTGCCTAATAAAAGGAGATGAACAGGAATCTCCAGGGTGTGATTCATCCATTTCTCAGATGGGTGTCTAAAATAGATGAGATGAAATATGCCTTGGCAGAGGCAATTTCTCTTCCATTTCCAAAGGACTCCTGATGTGTGATCCCACACAGCTCCATCCATCCATCCATCCATCCACCCATCCATCCATTGCATCCTCCTTCAGCACATGACTGCTTGACTTCAGCACAGGGTGAGTATCTGTTAAATCAGGTGTCAGAAGCTGGTCATGAAAGCAATGACTACTACAGTGGACAACTACCAAATCTAGCTCAGATGTGAGAGTCTAAACTATTGAGGACTGGGAGGGAAATAAATCACATCTGTGTGCTTGTGGACAAAAACCTTGTTTCCAAATGAAACAGTTATCAGTTTTGTTTCTAGTAGGTGCAGATTCGGTGAACTATTATACAGACAGAGGGGAATTTTGCTTCCTTTCCAAAAAGCTAAGGATTTCTATGAGTTCTCCTAAAGTTAGTTTAAAAATGAAATATACAAAAATTGTTTGATGATGGTACCTGTCTTTATTCTGACGATCCCTGATGCTGTTGGCATAGAAAATCCTTTATGTTCTCCTCATTTCCAAGGTTACCTAAGATTTAGGAATTAGGAGAATATTCATCTGAAAATGTCAAAAAGAAGCAGGGTAGGACCCAAAATATTATTCTTTCAATGACAATTAAAGATTAAAAAGGAGAGCTCAAAAATGGGCTGTAGCCACATCATAGAATCATAGAATGGTAAGGTTGGAAGGGACCTCAAAGATTATATAGTTCCAACCCACCTCTCACTAGTACAGGTCAGTCATGGAGTGCCTCAAAATTTCAACTGAGTATAAACCCACTGAATAAAGTGCTTGCAATGACAAGATCAGAAGCAGGATTAGTGCACCTCATTATATGGGATCCAACCTTTCAAATGGCCAAATTTAAAGTACTGTAATTAATCATCTCACTTGCTGCTGGATAGTCCTGCCTCTGCCCAATGCTGGTACAAATCAGCAGCCCCTGATGTACAGCTGCAAATCCCAAGAGTCCCTTAGGCTCCTCAAACACCCAGTTATTTTGGGCAAGAAAAGCAGCAGGAGCATCTGCTGTTTTTCATTGAGGAAGAAAATCATTGACCTGTAAACTTGGATGGAGTGTAGCATGGGGATTCCACAGCTTACAATTCTTTTTCTTGGTTTGCAGGCTTTTTGTAGATGTTAAACCTGACTATATGCACTGCTGGCAACTCCTCACTGAGTCTGTGCATGGCTTTGTCTGTCAGTGTGTTCTGCAAGATGAAGTTACCAATTGTTCTGGCAAGGGAGTGCTGTTTATAAACTTCATTAGTACCATTCAAACTCAGTGTATGATGGAGCTGCTTCTGACACATGCCTAGAGTTCAAGGAGGTTGTGGGTTTTAATCACATAAATGCACAGCAAACATACAAAAATAATGTATATGACAAAATTAACCATCTTGACCAAATCCTTACACATGCCATTACAAAGTGACCAGATAGGTATCAGTCACATAGCCAAAACTCTGGTCTCTTATGTCACAGAATGAAGAGGAGCCATGCCCTGTGAAAGCATGTGCAGGCAGTCTTTGTTCACACTGTCCAATGTCCAAAAAAACTTCCACATGTCTGGATGGATGTACATGTACCATATGTTGAGCTTATGGCACTGTGTGCCAACAGAGATGTTGGAGGAGTGCATGAATCTGTAGTCATGCAGTTGAAGAGGCTCCGAAGAGCCCTTAGGAAACAAAATCACAAGGGCCAGGTTGAAGGGTGCCAAAATAAATATTCTTGCTTGCAGCTCACTCTCAGGTACATCAAGAAGCTGTTTAGCAAAAAGGCAGCTGCTCTGGGCTTCAAGCAGATGGTTTGGCCCTCTGGCAGCTTTGTGATGGTAATACTGGAGGCTACAATGCTGCCTGAGAGCGAAAATTCCAAAGGCTGAAAGCTTGGAATAAAGTAGAGAGGTATTTCTGAAATTACTTTGATGACTGAGTCAAACAGTGATTGATACTTCAGATACTTGGTGAAAGATCTGCATCAGTAGTTGAGGGCAAGACATAAATCCAATAACTAGCTCTGCTACAAAGCTGAAAATATGTCTCGACTCTTTTTCTTTCCTTTTCCCTATTTTAGCCTAGAACAATGGATGATCATATTAAAAATCCTGTTAGAGGCTTGGCTTTACTCATGTTTCTGAGACTTGACAAATTGCTTTACACAGGCTATGGAAACTGCAATATGTCACTCCCTAAACAGACTGAAAAATATCCTGGAGTTCAGGCCAGAACCATCCAGTTCCTCATCTAACTTGACCTCCACTGCATCCATCCCTGGCTATTGCAATTCAACCAGTTCCCATTGCACAGTTTCAGTGACTTGGCATAGATTGAAGCATTTATTTCTTGTCTGGTGGTGAATGACTGCTGAGTGAAGCAATGTATGATCAAGATTTTTCATTTTCTGAGTAACTAGTTGATGTTGGTATGTTTTTCTCCATTCTAAAATGGAATGAAGGCAATGTGCTTGTTAAAACAATACCCATAACCCCCCTCCTTTTTCTTTTTTTCTTTTTTTTAAAGAAAACAATCCCAAGCTTCAAGTAAAGCCAAAAAGATTTGTTTTGATAGCAAAATTTAAAGCATTCCATTTTCCATAACTTTCTTCACTTGCCTAATATATAACACAAAAGTTAAATATGGAAACAAAATGTCATTGGAGGGCAAAAGGTTCTGGGATATTTGGAAGTGAAGTCTCACTGAAATCAAGGTGAAACATTAAGATGTAGACAAAGACAACACTGAAATCTTTTAACTCTAAACACTTCAGAATTTAGTTGGCTTCCTGGTGAACATCTTTTAGTTCTTGGGATAAGTGAGTCAAGGATCTGGGAAACTTGCTTTTCTCAGCAATTTAGGCAAAGCTTCAGTGGAAATTACATAGATAAGTTGGCCCAAAATGGGGCGCTGTGATTACTCCCCTTAATAATATTTTTGGATAGCAACCCAATCGCTGGAAAATTCTTCACTGGTTCATCTGCTGAAGTCTCATATGAGTAGCTCTCAGAAGTACATGAGCCTGCGGTCATTTGGCATAAAAATGATGTAGGTTTCAAACCTGCAGTTTCACTGCGCGATGCCTTCTCTTGCTTTTCCCAATTAATGGGAGTTCTTCATAGGTCAAAAGGATGGATCACTTAGTGGTTAACAAGGTGGTGATTCAAATACATCCAAAGCATTGCCACATGGTCTGTGACTTGGTCTTTGTTCCGTCTCTTAGCCTGTCGATGCAGCTGAGAGACCTGGTGAGAAAATGGTGAGAGACCTACTGCAGAGAATGGCAAGAGTTAGGGTGTGTGTTCAAGACAAGTCCTGGTAACAGACTTCCATACCTTCCTTGAGAAAATGCAGATTACTACCAACATGTTGGGACGTCGGCAGCGAGAGCTTCTGGACAGAGCCACAGACAGAACAATATGATCCAAGCAATGCCAATTTATTGAAGCTGAACTTGCATTTATCTACCTTTCTAACAGACCGTGCGGGTTAGATTACTGTAAGGCAATTGGTCTAAAGCATTAAGGCGCGAGTTAAGGCATTAAGCAGTTGGCTAACATCGTTAAGATGCAAACAACCATGGCATTGTCTAATTGGTATAAGTCATTAAGGTGCGGGTTGTGAGGACACTAAGCAGGTGGTGCATCATTACCTGTCCAAAATGCTTCTCAAAAGTCCTTGTTTTGGTTTGATCTTCTGCCATTGACCGTTGTTCATTTCTCTGGAGGCATTTTGCAGCTGGGGTCCTTGCACTCCGGATAAACTTTCATGAAGACTGTGAAAGTTTTCAGCTTACAATTAGCAGTTAGCACAGGTTGGATTGCTCACATGTCCAGTTAGCACAAAGTGTTTCCCTACACTGACAAGTGTCACACCATGAGACTGCATTACTCAAAATACGTTAAGGAAAATGCAGAATGTTGTATGGTAATAGGGAACTGCAAGTGCTTCCAAGAATTTACATGCATCTAGAAAAACTAACCATATCTTAATACTTGTCTTTTACAAGGTAAATCACACTAGAAGCCAAACAAGAAAAGCAATGACTGTTCAGAAGGGCTTGTAGCAGGAGGGTGAGAGGCAACAGTTTTAAGCTGGAACAGGTTTGATTTAGGTTAAATGTAACAGAGTTCTTTACAATGAGAGTGGTTGAGTGCCCCTCGATTCAAGAAAGATGTTGAGGTGCTGGAAGGTGTCCAGAGAAGGGCATGAAGGCTAGTGAGGGGTATGGAGCACAGCCCTGTGAGGAGAGGCTGAGGGAGCTGGGGGTGTGCAGCCTGCAGAAGAGGAGGCTCAGGGCAGACCTCATTGCTATCTACAACTACCTGAAAGGAGGTTGTAGCCAGGTGGGCTTGATCTCTTCTGCCAGGTAACCAGCAACAGAAAAAGGGGACAGTCTCAAGTTGTGCCAGGTTAGGTCTAGGCTGGATACTAGAAGGAAGTTCTCTAGAGAGAGCATGATTGGCATTGGAATGAGCTGCCGAGGGAGGTGGTGGAGTCACCGTGCCTGGAGGTGTTAAAGAAAAGCTTGGATGGGGCACTTAGTGCCATGGTCTGGTTGCTTGTCTAGGGCTGGGTGAGCTTGGAGGTCTCTTCCAACCTGGTTAATTCTATGATTCTATGATTCTGTAATTCTATGATTCTATGGTAAAATACTGGAACAAGCTGCCCAGGGATGTGATTGGAGGCCCATATCTGGGGACATTCAAGATCAAACTCAACGTTTGGTGGGCTGATCTAGTTGAAGGTGCTTCTGCTGATGGCAGAGGAATTGGCCAAGATGACCTTTAAAGGTCTATTCCAATCTAACGTAATCTATGAGCCTGTGAGTCTGTGGGCTCTTGACTTTTACCCCAATACTTTAAATATCTTGGTCCAGGAACCGCCAAAGGGAAAACTGGATGGATGCCACTGTGCTATTTCTGATGCAGTTTTCTTTTAAAATGGAATTCATTCCAAGGCAACCTAATTTCTTTTGTTACAATATAGAATCATTTTGCTGGACACATCCACGCAGGTCATATTCAGCTTTTTAATATGACATGAGGAGTTCCTGGCTGAAAAAAAGTGTAAATTAAATTGTTGTACGTGAAGGAAATCTACCCCTTTACAGGAGTTTAGCACTTCTTAATTTCTATTTATGGTAGCTATTTGGGTTTTTTAGAAGCTTGTCATATATAGGTCACAGAATAATTTATGAGAGCGAGAATATAATTTTGCTGTGCAGAAATGTAAAGCAGTAGTGCGGAGGTCTAACATCTCAGCAATACTGATTCAAGATTTCACATTTCTAAATCTTAATATGAGGACTCTGCCCACTATAGAAGCAAAGCCTCAGGTGGTGCCTGGTGATATATGAACCATTAATTGATCTTCTGTAATGGGATGAATTTTGCCTCTCAGAATTAGTGAAGAGCAGTGCAAATTTTAACTCAGTGTCTCATCTGTGCACCCATTTTTAATTTCATTATTACCATCAGTTTGGAGCCTGACTTCTGTAGATATTAACAACAAGCATTTGTATAGTAGTCTTCCTAATTAAACCGAAATGTCAACTTTATGCCTGTGTGCGATTTTATTTTCTAATTTAAAGTTCTGTTCTGTAGGAAATGTTTTAATTTAAATAATTATCTTTGGGGAAATCTACTACTTTTGTGACTTTCAAGTAAATTATTGCATTTGCAATAAACAAGCCATGCGACAGAGCTCTGCTGTCTCAAATTGATGAAATGGCAGTTGGACTGCTTCAGAACTACAACCAGAGGGTGTCTGACTGAAGTCCTCTGTGAATGGCAGATGGGCTGCTGCAGACTCCATAGTTCCACAGCTGGGGATGTAAGGACTTCCTTGTTTTGCTGTTGAGTAGAATCATAGAATTGTAGAATGGTAAGGTTGGAAGGGACCTCAAAGATCATCTAGTTCCAAGCCCCTGCCATAGGCAGGGACGCCTCCCACTGGTACAGGTCACTCAAGGCCTCGTCCAATCTGGCCTTGAACACCTCCAGGGAGGTTGTGGAGCACAGACAGCAGTTCTGTTCCACAACCTTCCTGGGCAACCTGTGCCAGTGTCTCACTGCCCTCACTGGAAAGAACTTCCTCCTAGCATCCAGTTTCAATGTCCTCTCTGCCAGTTTAAACTGATTGCCCCTTGTCCTGTCATTGCAAGACCTTCTCAATAGTCCCTCCTCAGCCTTCCTATAGGCCCCCTTCAGATACTGGAAGGCTACTATAATGCCTCATGGAAGCCTTCTCTTGTCCAGGTTGCAGAGCCCCAACTCTCTCAGTCTGTCCTCATAGGAGAGTTGCTGCAGCCCTCTGATCATCTTTGTGGCCTCCTCTGGACTCGCTCCAACACTTCCATGTCCTTCCTGTGCTGAGGGCTCCAGAACTGTACACAGTACTCCAGATGGGGTAACTTCAGAGATTAGATAGTGACTCCACAGATTTCTCCTTTGCAGATAATTTTAAAATACTGGAACTCTATTCTAGAGCTGGATGGAATTTCAGCATCTCTGCATGCCTTGTGAAATATGATGAGCTTTCAGCAGAAAGCTCTGATAAACACCTGCTTAACTGCTTTTTTGAATCAAGTTCACACAGGGAGAAGCTGATAGAGATTGGACTGCTCAGTGTGGAAAAGAGAAATTGTAGATAATTTTATCAATCTCTGTAAGTATTTGATGCAGGAGATTGTGACAAAGATGAGCTTTTGTCAGTGGTGCCCAGTGAGAGGAGAAGAGATGAGGGACATCAACTGAAATACAGGAAATTCTGTCTGAACATAAGAAGAAAAACTTTTCAACTGTAAGTGTGGTCAAAAACTGGCACAGTTTGCCCAGAGAGGTTATGCCCACCATTCAGGATACTAAAAACCCAGCTGGACACAACTCTGAAGAGCCTGCTTTCACTGACTCTGCTTGGATCAGAGGGGTGGACTAGATGCTCTGCAGAGATGCCTTCCCACCTTCACCATTCTGTGATGCTGTGAAACTGCAGGGAGGAAACAGGATTGAGCTTAGTTCCTCCTCATCCCTCCCCAGTTGTGGATATTGCAGGAAGGGGACTTTTTGATCTGGGAGCTGAGGTTCACCTCCACAGCTACTCAGCATGAAATGGAGGATGCAGTGCTGTTGTTTGTATGATTCTTTTGAAGTGGGGATCTGTGCCTTGAGCGCTGTATATGTATTTATTTATTTACTTTGTCACCAGATGATGTCCTGAAATTCTCAGAGGTCCTGCATTAGAACAGAACAAATAGTTGAAATACTGGTCCCAGACAGATGAAGGACAAAATTCACAGTAACTTTAAGTGACTCCAGAATTCACCAAAGACAAGGTATTTGTAATAGCAGTGCATTTATGTTATATCTGAAGCTTCTTTACATGCTTCTGGAGTTATCTTTGACAAACAATTTTTGTAGAGCATTTGAGTGTCTGACTGCCCTGAAACAGTGTAGTGGAGGGGGAATTAATTAATGTGAGGTGATATTTTTCAAAATTTAATATTGTTCCTTAAAATTCAATATTCAGAACTCTTGCCACTCTGACCATTAATTTTAATAATAATCAGTTCTTCACATCAGTCATGGAAACTTTATACAGGTAATAACAGGATCTAGCAATAACTGGTAATGGTGTATATAACATTAATTGAACTCAATTGAACTGGAAGAGAAGGTTCCTGTGGTCAGTGTACTGCTTGCAGTCAATACTCTGCTTGCCCACTAGATGGACTCAGGGAGCTCCTTTCTGCTTATGGCAGAAGGCAATGGTGAATTACAAGAGGCTTGAAGTATTTACTCACAAAGTATTATCTCCCGACTGGCAGGGCTGGCTACAGCTTCAGACAGCACCCAAATGCTTTCAGGGAATTCTGTTACTGTCTTGTCAGCTGCTGAGACTTCTGATTCCTCCCAGAATTGAGGTGGCTGGGGAAAGGAGGTAGATAATCTCTGACCTGGTCCTGATCTCCTCAGGATGATCTGTGTATCTCCAGGACTTCGTGTCTTGGCAGGAGGGTTTCAGGTGCAGAACGGATGGCTTGTGNTTCAGGTGCAGACAGGATGTCTTGTGATGTGCAGTCTCACATGATCTCATGCTGGCTGTGCAGGCTGATTGCATGCCGGCATTTAGAGCTTGTTTGTGGTAAGTTCAAGGCAGGCAGTTTCCAGGCAGTTCAGGATGCAATAAGCCAGTAGTAAGCAGCAAGCACAAATACAATGGCAGAGCACAGATACAATGGCAGAGCACATTGTATCACCTGCTCATCTTCTTTTACCAATACAGCCCGAGACTAATGGGTCTTTGGACACAGAATAGCCAATGAGAGTAGCAGTTAGCCAAGCTTGACCATATAAGGTGAAGCCATAGGTTTGCTTTATCCTTTTTAGGGCAGAACTCAAGCCTTGCACAAGGCAGGCATAAGCTGAGCCTGTGTACCTTGTTTACCACAAGATGCAAACAAGCCTGGGCAAGCCGGAGTTCTTAGACTCAGTAGCTCCAGGTCATTTGTCTTGTTTCCCATGGTTGCTTCTCCTCATAGCAGAAGGAGGGAGAGCAGAAAACCATGTCTGGGCAAGCTAGGACATGTTTTTAAGCCTATTTTGGCCTGCTTAGGCCTACCATGACAAGGTGTAGAGATGCAGGACTGATTTATATATTATCATGATGTCCAGTGATAATGTACTCACACATCCAGCATAAAAAAATCAATGCAGTGTGAAAACCTGGGTTAATTTGGAACATTCTCTGGATTTCATGGTCTCCAGGTCCTAAAGGTGATGTGGTCAGTGCATGCAGGGAGGTGAAAAATCTAAGCTTCAAGCACACAACCCCAGTGTAATCCAACCTTTGGGTTACGTTTGGACCTCATCAATGGAGACCTCATTGCTACATGAAAGGAGATTGTGGAGATGTTGGTGCTGGTCTCTTACCCATAATAGTGATAGAACAAGAAGGACTGTTCTCAAGCTGACACTTGGTAGGTTTAGACAGAACACTAAGAAAATTTGTTTCACAGCAAGAATGGTCAGGCATTGGAATGGGCTACCCAGGGAGATGGCTGAGTCACTGCCCCTGGATGTGTTTAAAAATCATTTGGTTGTGGTGCTTGGGGATATGGCTTAGGGTGAACTTTGCAGAGTTAGAGTTATGGGTTGGACTTGGTGATCCTGAGGGTTTTTTCCAACCTAAATGTTTCTGTGATTCTGTGTGTGATAACTCTAAAAGTGAAAATTGAGTGTCAAGCATTTACCAGATAATGCTACAGAGAGGATACTTATCTGAAGAGGAAAATAAGTAACTTTGTTTTAAAGTCTTTCTGTTTTGTGACAGTTTGTAACTTAAAAAAACTATTTGAAAATATTTAATAATAATAAGCATTAGGCTAAATAAACATAAAAACTCTATTTCTCTTGAATTCAGTAAATGGATAAACCTCAGAAATAGTGGAAGTTTTGTCACAGTATTTGTTTCTTGCTTCAACCCAGTGAGATCAGCTGTGGTGCTGCAGGACATCCACGGTGCATTGTGAGACTTATCTCTCTGCAAGGCAGGTGCCAACTGTTCCCTTGCCACAACAGCTCCTTCAGCCTGGGCAGAGCAGGCAAGATATTTCACCTTCCTTGTGGTCTTCTGTGTCACTACAGAAACAGAAGGAGGCTGAATCACAGGCAAAATCAGGACCTCAATTCCAGACATGTAATATTTAGAAATTTTTTAGTTAATTGAGTTGTTTGTACCACATTCAGAAAATTAATTGTGTATTGGCAAATGTTTAGCATTCCTCTTTTTTGCCTGCCACATCTCCTTGGCATGTGCTCAGAACATTCACTTTGTGGTTGGGAGTGGTGGGGAAATACAATGTGATTGATAGTGTCTTGAGTAAAATATTGAACACCCCTAACAATTCTTTGCAGTAATTAGGAAGAAGTTATTTGCAGTGAGGGTGGTGAGACACTGGCACAGGTTGCCCAGGGAGGTTGTGGAGCAAAGAAGCACCCAATGTGATCAAAGATCAAAGATCACATTGGGTGATTCTGTGCTCCACAACCTCCCTGGAGGTGTTGAAGGCCAGGTTGGAGGAGGCCTTGAGTGACCTGTACTAGTGGGAGGTGTCCCTGCCTATGGCAGGGCGTTGGAACTAGATAATCTTAGAGATCCCTTCCAACCTTACCATTCCATGATTCTATGATTCTATTAGACATAGTCATTTCCAAAGAAAAAAGCAGTGGATTAAGTTCCCAGTTAGTTTGTCTTATCTTTTAACAGCTTCTAAGATTTTTCCATTCCAGGTTGAAAAAAAAACCCCTCACAATCCACCTGTACTCCCTAAGTAGTGTCTGTGATATTGTTCCTTACACATAGTGACAATGCCAGCAGTTGTTCCTTGGATGTGTTCCCAGCAAGTATAATTTAACAGGTGAGAAATAAAGCAGATGAGTGAGATAACAGTGTGATACTCTAAATTTGGGTTATATTGAGGGTTTGGGGATTTTTTTGTAAATTGTAGCTATCTGTTTTTCCTCAGAAGGCATGGAGAGTTAGTGTCATCTTCATTAAAAATGAAGAAGGTTCTGGAGTTTGACTGGAAAATAAATCCTAACTTTTTGCATGTTGGTATAAATCAAAGAACTCGATGATCCCTGAGGTCCCTTCCAACCCTGACAATTCTATGATCTCATAGACACTTTTGGAAGTCTTATCATTGTTTCTGTGACCAATAGTAATTATGTAACAATATTTTCCCATAATATTAATACATTCTGTTCATAATGATATAACGAGCAGTGTTTGCCAAGGCTGCAAGAATCCATCTAACCTTATGTAAAATGCTCTCTGATCTTATGTGCAAAACATAAATTGTCATTGCCTTGGAGAGGAAGCCAAATCTCCACGATTCCATATCAGTATCCCAATTTTACTGCAGTGAAAGACAGGATGCAGCTCTTCATGAAGTCTCCCTGCTAATTTCCAAAGGCCTTTTGTTGCTTAGCTAGGAAATAAGAGTCTCTAAAGGATGACTCCCTAAACTTACTTTAATGTTCCTGCATTCTGTTAATTTATTTGGAAGTGAGTTTTTAAAGCCAAATGCTATTACACCGTAATGTGTAATATTGAGCTTCCTTGATTAAAGATATGTTATTGCTTTGAGCCTATTAAAAAAAAATTAAGTATCTCAACCTTGGAATTTGAATTGAAATATGTAATGATCCATGCATGCTCTGCTCTGATTAGCCTGCTAATCGATATGGATTCCAATATTATATTTTAATAACTCCCTTCCTTACCTTTTGTTACCATTTGTCATTTTGATGGTCTCCACAGATGTCTTAAAACCAAAGAACCTTCTGCAAATGTTATATTAGGAGTATAATAATAATAATAAAGCTCAAACAACAGGAAGTCATAAAAATGATATTCATGTTTTCTTTCCATTTTAATGAGCCTAAGCTTTATGTTCTTTCACCGCTATCTTTTTCCTTCAGGAGTGATCCCAATGGTTTTGCTAAGAATGACTGGAGAAGTGAATACTACTCAGGGTCAACAAAATGACAAAATATATCCTCAGCATGCAGTAACTCTCCAGTAATAAGCATTCTTACTGTAAGTCTCCTTAAAAACAGGGAGAGAGAAAATCTCCAGGGAAATAAAATTTCCTTCATATTCATGGAGAAACTAATACATAAAAGCAAAGCTGGTCACTAAGACAATACTTTCAGTATTAGCCATCTTTTATCTTAAGAAAAAAGCAGCAGTTGGATTAGTTGCAGCCTCTGAACTCTTCCTTTGATATCAACTGCCAATTCAGTCCAGAATATTAATTCCTATGCAGTTATAAATACTTATACACAAATAATTAAATCATATGATTTGACGTTTCAGAATCGTTCAACTGAGTTTATTGTTCAGTGTAGTTTTTTATAGATGGTGACTGGTTTGGGTGTTCAAAAGTGGTGTAGAGATGGCACTTTGAGAGGTGGTTTAATGGCCATGGTGGTGTTATGTAGATGACTTGATGATCTTAGAACAAAATGATTCTGTGACTCCATGTGATGGTTTGGGAGTTCCCTGCCTCCCCACGTTTTGTAAAATCACCCATACTAGACTCAGCCAGCTGGAAGTTAAGGACTGAAGCTCTATTTACTGTTTAGCACAATGTACAAGCAGAGATATACACAATAGACAGGAATAGTTACAGAAATACACAACTTAAAGGTAACAGAGAAACACAATCCCCCCTCCCAGGAGGGGCTCCCAACCACCCTTCCACCTTCTCCTCACCCCTCTACCTTATGGCAGGGTTTAGTTTACATACAAGATGGGTTTGGAGGATCAGCCAGGGGGAGTTAGAAGGAAAATGGTTAGTGAGGAGAATGCAGGAAGCTAGGCAGCCCGAGGCTCTCCAGGAGAGTGACTTATCTATGTTTTGTGTTCTAGTCTTATTCATCTCAGCAAGCCTATGAGTGAAGTAGACATCGCCATTGTTTTCCTTTCTCAGCCTATAATATAATTTTCTCCATTAAAATATTCCAATTAGCCTCAAACCAGCACACTCCATGATTCTATGATATTTCAGATTAAGGAGGAGGTTGGATCAGAGCTAAGCTAATCTGTTGATATGTTGTCAACATTTCTCTGCTGCCTTCAACATGAAACACTTTTGGGGATTCTAAAGTTTTGTGAAAGCAACTTCAGTGGAGAAAGACAAAGGAGTTGAAGCATTGAAAATATTTGGATAGAGACCATTTTGGATTTTGACCACAATGAGGAATGTTGTGAACAATGATGTCTGTTGCTTATTTTGGTTTAAACAACTGTGATGTAAGCCCCAGAGTCAGTCTGTCCTCTACACCCTTCTTTCTGTATGTGGATGTGCTGTATTGACTGCCAGGACAATGGCATCTTTCTTTAGGAAGGAGCAGAAAAAATGAGTCTGCCTGTTGATGCTCCACAGTGGAAGGAAGGAAAGTAGGATATAACCACAATACTGGAAGTAAAGGTTTGCTGTGTGTAATCTCTGGGAGCTGGCTGTGAGAATATGGTGAGCTGGAATAGTTGCCTTGTTGCTTAACTTGCTGAATGGTCTTGTTTTATTATAAGCTTCCAACTTGTACATACTGAGAATACTTACATACTTACATGCTTCTATTATTGTGTAGCTGGAATTTGCACTCTACCAATACTCCATACAAGTAAGTACTATGCAACCATTACAAGCATTAAATACCTCCCCTATAACTGTGCTTGGTCTCTGACCCACCAAGAATCACATAACATTAGAGGTTGGAAGGGACCTCCAGAGATCATCAAGTCCATCCTCCCTGCCAAAGCAGGATCTCCTAGGGTACTTCACACAGGAATGCATCCAGGTGGTTTTGGAAAGTCTCCAGAGAAGGAGACTCCACAACCTCTCTGGGCAGCCTGTTCCAGTGCTCTGTCACCTTCATTGCAAAGAAGTTTCTCCTCAGGTTGAGGTGAAACCTTCTTTGTTCCAGTGTGTACTTGTTGCTCCTTGTCTTATTGCTGTGGACCACCAAAAAGAGATTGGCCCCACTCACTTGATACTCACCCTTCAGATATTTTTAGACATTGGTGAGATCTCCTCTCAGTCTTTTCCAGACTAAACAGCCTCAAGTTTCTCAGTCTCTCTTCACAGGGGAGATGCTCAAGTCCCCCGGTCATCCTCCTGGCTCTCCGTTGGACTTTCTTCAGCAGATTTCTGTCCATCTTGAACTGGGGAGCCCACTACTGGACACAGTATTCTAGGTGTGGTCTCAGCAGGGCAGAGTAGAGTGGGACAAGAACCTCCCTAGACCTGCTGGACATACTTTTTCCTGATGCAACCCAGGATGCCACTGGCTCTCTTGGCCACAAGAGCAGATTGCTGGCCCATGAAAAACTTGCTACCCACCAGGACTCCAAGGTCTATCTCCACAGAGTTGCTTTCCAGCAGGGCAGCCCCCAACCTGTCCTGGTGCCTGTGATTTCATCTGACCTGTGGCCTGCTACTGACTCGTGAATGTCTCAAAAAAACAAACAAACAAACAAAAAACCGGGTCAAGTCTGCGATTTATTGAGTTTCTATCCAAAGCTTTTGGGGGAAGAAAATGAATTACTGTAGGTACCAAGATCAGCTGTTCACTCTACACACATACATGTGTACGTACATCAGATCACTCACCGTGGCAAGAAATTAGGCTAAGGTCTATGCCATGACAAGAAGGTTGGGCAGTGTTGGCTTTGCACCAAGTAGATGAGCTCTTGTGATCTGGCAGATATGAGCCAGGATAATAAATATCCATAGAGTTTACCAGAGAAGAAGCCAGATTGTCAAAGGAAAGGTTAAAGATAACTTTATTTGAAATTGCAAACATCAGTATGATAAGTAGTTCCAAATCAGTGAAGTATAAGACATAAGTTGGTCTAGCCATGAAAGAAATACACAATCTACTGACAGCAATCAAGAGTGGGAATAAAATGAGGGTTGAATGGGAATAAAATGAGGGTTGAGTGGGAATAAAATGAAGGTTTTATACAGAGAGGATTCAAAATTCCTCCTTAGAAATTGGTGGGCCGATTAGGAGGACAAGTAATGTTTTCCAGGGACTGAGTTTCAGGAAAGTTCCTGAAGCCTGTGCAGATGGAAGTTTCTGTACAAACATGTTCATGTAAAGCAGAACACAACATAAAGCTGTGAACTGCAGCTAGGTACTTGTGCACAGCCTTGGTTTCCTGGCCTTGATATGGGTGATGTCAGCTTCTGTCTCACTCTCCACACTCTCCACATCTGTCTTCAGGTGCTTTACTGTAATTTTATAGAATCATAGAATGGTAATGTTGGAAGGGACCTCAAAGATCATCTAGTTCCAACCCCCTGTCATAGGCAAGGACACCTCCCACCAGCACAGGTCACTCAAGGCCTCATCCAAACCTGGCCTTGAACACCTCCAGGGAGGTAGCAGCCACAACGTCCCTGGGCAACCTGTGTCAGTGTCTCACCACCAATTTCTACCAACTTTGTATTTTCCCCCTCTAAACTAAACAACCAGATGAGTTGTTTCTGTGTATAAAGGTGGATCACCTGCAGTTAGGAAGGGCTTCTGCTCAAATAGTTGCAAGTGAAAGCAGTTTCTTTGCATCAGGAGGAATGTCTGCACGCTGAGTTTGACATCTCTTATGTATGTTTGTGACATTTTACGTTATCGTTATAGATACAAAAGACATATTGAGTAAAGTGGCACTAAAGGGAGTTACAGAACAGACAGAAACCTCATCCAAAATACCTGACAAATACACAAGCCAAATCTACTAAGGAGTTTGGGAGACAGCAAGTAGGGAGCAAATCTCAAGGCCAGCGTAACCATCCGTCTCCTCTGTGTGCTTGCCTGGAGTGTAACATCTGCTTACTGTCCACCTCTGTCAGAATCTCCACCAGACCCCCTGCCCACTTGCATTTTTACCTGTTTCATTCAGGTCCATGGTTGTCTTCCTGTGTCTGCTGTTCACAATCTTTTCCTTAAGCTGCTGGGTTTTTTTTTTTCGGTGTTGAAGTGCATAATGCAGAGAGTAAGACACCAGGCTCAGGCTGGGAAGATCAAGCTCTCTTCCTCCCTCTCTAAGTGATCTCTCCATCCAGCTCTCTGCCCCTGTTTCCCTCATGGCTTTGTTTTTGCCTTTTGATTGATAACTCAGTGACTATAACATGCTTCTGAAAGTGTAGCTATCTGAAGTGGCCTTGGAGCTGTCTGGGGCATTCAGGAGCTGTGGAAACAGCAGAAATAACTATTTTTTAATCTGTAACTGGAAAAAAAATCCCACAAGTGACAGATACTTTTGTTCAGGTGATTGATCTCCATGCTTGAGAAAGAGCTGACTGGTGAACCAACACTGGCTGTGAGAGCTACTGTTTACTGACAATAAGCAACACTGGCTCTCAGCTATCAAAACCAGATAACAACAACAACAACAACAACAACAACAATAATATGAATAATAACATGAATAATAATATGAATAGTATGAACAACAATAATATTACTAATAGTATTGACAACAACAACAATAATAATATGAATAATAACATGAATAATAATGTGAATAGTATGAGCAACAATAATATTACTAATAGTACTGACAACAACAACAGCAATAATATTACTAATAACATTAATAACAACAACAATATTACTAATAATATTATCAATGACAACAACCACCACCACCCACAAACTCATCAGAAGCATTGCACAGAGTACACTCTGGCACCCTTCAGGCAAAAGGAAGGAAGTTATAGATGCTGTGGTCCAGCAGATGAGTGGGGCACAGGAGGAGATTTTCGTTTAGCAAACTCGGTTTTGGAGCAGTAGCAGCTGGTACCCAGGAGTCAGATTGCTTTGGGTGCTCCGCCTTCTGTGCTGGGGAGCCCACACGAGGCTGGTTACTGACTCCAGCCACAGACAATTTGCCGTAGGAGCAGAACATGAAATAGTGGGAAATGAGCAGTGCTGCTGAGCAGCTCAGTTTCTTTTACTGAAATTAATTACAAGTGGATATTCTCGGCTTCAGTTTGGCTGCTGTCCAAAAACTCTGAAGGTGCTTTTCAGGTTGCACTTCTCATGCTTTCAGATGTTTTTATCTGACCTCTCCCACTACTGCAGCTGGTTTACCTCACAATAATAGATAGGCCAGTACAGATTGAGGTTTGGTTATTTTATGAGGTACTCCCTTCCCAATTAAAATTATAACCCGTGGCAGATTTATTATTAATTTGTGAGAAGAATGCTTAAGAACTACACTTACTATAGATACTCAGACAAAAAGATAACAGTTCATTTCATACAGTCACCAGAGGGACATAATTTCTTGTCTATTTCATTTAGTTTTTAGGACATTCATGCAATGATTAAGCCAGGTTTGGAAAGCTATCAGAAAGAATTTGAGTGAAAGATGTGAAGACTTCTGTTGAAACATCAGTCAAAATCACCAGGAATCTAATCTTTAATTTCTCAAAGACTTGGCCCATCTTGAGTTATGTAAGGATTATTTGCAGGATGCTTTATTTTATGTGTCTGGTTTTAGTATTTTTCTTCATGGTGACTATGTCTAAGTGGAATGCAATTAGGCATTGTAGAAACACTTGGGTAACGCTGTAGTCAGAAGCAGTGATGTATTTGAGTACCTTGCAGGTTGCTCCTCTGTTTCACTCTGCCTACAGACATGTTTAATTTAAGATTGTTTTAAAGTTGGAAGCATTTTAAAGATGATTAACTATCAGACTTTCCAGATCAAAGGGTGATGAGCTAAAAATGTATTGTTTTGTGAGGACAAAGAAAACCTGAGAATCCAGGTTTTGGTTGAGCATCATAGAATCATAGAATGGTAAGGTTGAAAGTGACCTCAAAGATCATCTAGTTCCAATCCTCTGCCACAGGCAGGGGCCCTCCCACTAGTACAGGTCACTCAAGGCCTCGTACAACCTTCACTTGAACACTTCCAGGAAGGTTGTGGAGCACAGAATCACTCAATGTGATCACACTGCAAGACCTTATCAATAGTCCCTCCCTAGCCTTCCTGTAGGCCCCCTTCAGATACTGAAAGACTACTACAAGGTCTCCTCAAAGCCTTTTCTTCTCAAGGCTGAAGAGCCCCAAATCTCCTAAACTTAGAAATAAAGGTAAGACATAAATGAAAGAGGACATTTCCCTTAAATTTACTGTTGTTTCTTGACTACTGGGCAAATGCTTGAAGCTGGTGATGAGCAGTGAAATGAATTGGTGGTAAGAGCTATTAATTAATATGATAGTTGCAATAACGTCTAATTGCCCTTGGTATGTATTTAATGGATTCTTGTTGTAAGCTACAACAGAAAGAAGAAATATCTCTTGTTCAGGAGTACTGAATCATAAATGTAGTGCCAGTCCTCAAATGTAGCTCTGAAGCAAAGGAGAGAGAACAGGCTGCAGAGGTGTTCCCAAGCCAACCTCACGAAATTCAACAAGGCCAAGTGTAAGGTCCTGCACCTGGGTAGGCACAATCCCAAGCACAACTCCAGGCTGGGTGGGGAACGGCTGAGAGCAGCTCTGAGGAAAAAGACCTGGGGCTCTGGGGTGATGAAAAGCTCAACATGAGCCTGCAGGGTGTGCATGCAGCCCAGACAGCAACCAAGTGCTGGGCTGCATCAAGAGCAGTGTGGGCAGCAGGGCAAGGGAGGGAATTCTGCCCCTTTGCTCTGCTCTCCTCAGAACCCACCTGGAGTCCTGTGTGCAGTTCTGGAGCCCCCAGCACAGGAAGGACATGGAAATGTTGGAGCAGGTCCAGAAGAGGCCATGAAGATACTCAGAGGGTTGCAGGAGCTCTGCTATGAGAACAGGCTGAGAGAGTTGGGGCTCTGCAGCCTGGAGAAGAGAAGGTTTCCAGGAGACCTTCTAGTAACCTTGCAGTATCTGAAGTGGGCTACAGGAAGGCTGTGGAGGGACTATTGAGGAGGTCTTGCAATGCCAGGGCAAGGGGCAATGGGTTTAAACTGGCAGAGGGCAAGTTCTTTCCAGTGAGGGAGGTGAGGCACTGACACAGATTGCCCAGGGAGGTTGTGGCTGCTCCCTCCCTGGAGGTGTTCAAGTGAAGGTTGTACGAGGCCTTCAGTGACCTGTACTAGTGGGAGGTGTCCCTGCCTATGGCAGGGAGTTGGAACTAGATGATCTTTGAGGTCTCTTCCAACCTTACCATTCTATGATTCTATTATATTATGTTAAAAAAAAAAACAACAAACAAACAAACAAAAAAGCTTAGGGCATTGGTATATTTTTTACCCTTTAATATTTAATCTAGTAAATTCACACTCCAAATGTAAAGTTACACAGCATGGGTTAAAAAACAAACACCAGAATTTACAAGACCAAGCTAAACCACAAAGACTTTTCCATGTGATTAATTAAATGTTGCTATTAAGTCCTCGTTGGCCAGTGTCAGTTTTACAGGAACTCCTGTCAATCTAGTAGAAAATTCCCTATCTCCATTTCATCACTCAAAACATTTGTGTTTTGTTTCTCCTGCAGCTAAAACCTGTTTGCTTTCTCAAGATGCATTGTTGTAGTTCCCAGAACACAGTCTGTGTTCACTGGGAACAAAGAATGGTCCAGGGGAAGGAACGCTCAGTGTGGTGGGTGACATATGGGATGGAGTGAGACATCCAATGAATGTGGATGCAGCAAAAGCTGTTTTTTTGCTCAGAGTGAATGCTAATGATGTTTCCACAGTTCATGAATACACTCACTCAGAACACACAGTTCTCAGGGAAAAAGACACAAGCTCTCCTATTAAAGGAATATGTCCTGTTGCTGTTGAGTCAGAAAACAGCAGCAGCAACAACAGTTGCTGACAGTGTAAATAAAGAAAATCACCAAACCAAAATCAAACCCAAACAATCCCCAAATGCTGTACATTATTTTTCTTCCGGTTTGAGGCTAATTGGAATATTTTAATTAAGAAAAAAATAGATTATAGGCTGTGAAAAGCAAACAATGGTGATGTCTGCTGCGCTCACAGGCTTGCTGAGATGTATCAAAACAAGGTCACAAACATAGATAAGGCAGAGTCTCTCTCTGGAAGCTGTGTGTCTGCTGCTTTCTGCTGTGTAACCCAACTAATCCCTCTGCTTCTAACCCACTTGCCCATCCTCCAAACTCACCTTGCACGTAAGGCAGACCCTGGGGTAAGGTAGAAGGGTAGAAAGAAGGTGGAAGGGTGTTTGGGAGCCCCTCCTGGGGACTCTGATTTCTGGGAGGGGGATTGTGTTTCTGTATTACCTTTAACTTGTATATTTCTGTAACTATTCCTCTTTATTGTGTATGTATCTGCTTGTGCATTGTGCTAAGCTGCAAAGAGAGCTTCAGTCCTTAACTTCCAGCTGGCTGAGTCTAGCGTGGGTGATTTGCATTGCAGGGGGTGGGGGTCAGGTAACTCCCAAACCATCATATCTTATATATTACATACACTTAGTTCATAGTCCCAAAGATACTNGCTGAGGGTTCCAGAACTGCAAGAAATGCAGAAACATCCTACCAGTTTACACTGCCAGTATGTGGATCTTTACAGTGAGGGTGGTGAGACACTGGCACAGGCTGCCCAAGGAGACTGTGGATGCTCCTTCCCTGGAGGTGTTCAAGGCCAGGTTGGGTGAGGCCTTGAGTGACCTGTACTAGTGGGAGGTGTCCCTGCCTATGGCAGGGGGTTGGAACCAGATGATCTTTGAGGTCCCTTCCAACATTACCATTCTATGATTCTATGACCAAGCCCAAAGAATCAGGGCATCAGCCAGCCTGTATCTCTGGCTATGTCAAGATTGCTGATTTACCCAGATCTAGATCATGATTTTCCTGGCCACACTGTACCTCCAGATTTTCTTTCTGTGTACAGCAGTGAAATGAGACATGCTTCAGAGTACTGTGTCAATATGCAGCCCAACAGTAAAGCTGGAACATGCTTACCTCCCACATCTAACCTCTTGTTTCTTTCCTGTTTGAACAGTGCCATATTTCATCTATTAAGTATTCCCATAAAAGCACACTTGACCTGTTCAGCCCTTCCCTCTTTTTCAAATGTGGAAGTAATGAAGGAGCTCTCCTCTCTGGTCATCAGCCAGGGGATCTCTCACAAAGATGTATCTGTGCATTTATAGCTTGGAGTAAAATAGGCAGAATATGGAAACTGGATTTTGGCATGAAACAGCTGTGGTCTGGAGCTGGTATGACACATTTGGTATCATAGGGCTTTGGTCAAAGATCAGCCCCATCAGATATTACTGTAACACAAGTGGATAAATAGAGACTATAGTCATGATTCTAACAAATAATAGTAATGGTGACAAAAATGATGATAGTGTTACTATCATTACTATTATTAGTTGCTACCTAACAGTAAGAAGCATCTTCATCAAGCAATTAAATAGGAGTCCATTAAAGAAACAAAATAGGGAGAGTCCTTCAACACATTTTAATAGTGCTTCAAGTGCTACCAAACTGGCATTCACTGCCTTCACTGTGAACAGCCTGGTCCAGTGGCAGCTCTGTGGGAGCCACAAGAGTGCAAGGCCACACCAGCACTCTTTTCAGTTGCTTCTGGCTGGAGTGAGAGAGAATGAAGGTGTCATGAGCTCTCCTGAAGGCAAACTTTGAGGCTGCCTCTTAGTGTCGCTTTATTTGTAATTGCATAGCAGAAGAAGCATACTTCAAAATCCAATGTATCATTCTGTCAGGAATGAGTGGGCTTGTTTTTTTTATTTCTATCTATCTTTCTGGTGACAACACAAGACTGTTGGCCCTAATGTGCTTTGGATCCTGTCCTGCATCTGCACCGATGAGGTTCTGGAGGCAATGTGCTATGTGTGGATTTGTTTTCACATTATTAGGTGGCAGAAGAAAGAATAGTAAAGATGTAACAGTTTGCTGTGATCTCTTAAAATTATGATCATCTGTAAATGCAGGGTTTTGGGTTAAGTCTGCTGCCCACTTGTCTTTCAATATAACCTTTGGCAATCATATCTTGCATCAATTAATTACCCCTCCATAACAACAGGGGCAGCCAAAACTGCACACAGTACTCTAGATGTGGTCTGAGAAGTGCTGAGTAGAGTGACAGTGATTTATCTCTGATGGTGATGCTCTTGTCTGTGTAATCCAGCATCCTATTGGCTTTCTTTGCCACTGCAGCACACTTATCACTCATGTTGGGCTTATTTTCCACCAAGACCCACAGGTCCCTTTCCACAGAGCTGCTCTACAGCCAAGTCTCAGTGTAAGATGCACTCCTGTGTTATGTATTCTCAGGTGAAAGACCTTACATTTGTCCCTGCTGAACTAGCCCATTCATTCAGCCTGTCCAGGTCTCCTGAAGGGTGGCTCTCCCTTCTGGAGTGTTAACCTCCCCATTCATTTTAGTGTTGTCTGCAAAGTTCATCAAGGTGCTCTTGGTCTCAACATCCAGATCACTTATAAAGATATTAAACATTGCTTGCCCCAGTATCAGTCTCTGGGAGACTGCAGTTGTGACTGACTGCCAGGCTGAGAGGGAGAACTATTTAATACCAGCCTTGTGGTCTAAAGCCTTAAAGTGCAAAAACATTAACCTCAAGTCAAATTCCTGAGATTTCAATTCATGTCTGCTGCGCTAAAAATATATTTATATAAACTCTACTGCATAGAAATTCCTTATGATGGACATCAGCCATGTTTTCTTCCCCTAAAACAACCAGTTTCAGTAAGGAAGTATTGAGCAAGAATGAGCTTTCACAGCTACAATTTAGAAGAAAAGTTTGCTTCTTGATGAACAGGAGATAAAAGCTGCCTTGAACAGCTAACAGACTAAAGAGCCAATACAGCCAGAGACAGGCTCAATCATTCAATCAGGGGCCAAACAAAAAACCAACCAAACAAACAACAAAAAAAAGCCTTTTACTGAGTGTAGATTTAATTTTATTCAGTGTATTTTCATGCTACCAAGCCATTCATATGTGATTTTTTTTTTTGGGCCACCTTAACTGGGTTATAGAGTAAAACAGCTTTTCCAAAACAGGTTGCACCAATCCAAACATTCCAGCTAAAATTCTCAGTGCAAAATCCTGCAACCCACTGCAAATAATTCATTGCTGGACACATCCTTTATCAATTTCTGAAGTAAAACATCAGACAGGAACAGGAATGCTACATAACATTTTAGTGATATTTTTATTATGAGGAAGGAAAATATATGACTAATTCTTAGTTGAAGGAATTGCTCAAAGTTATGTAGTCAAGGTCTAATTTATTGTCAAAATTCCCAAGCACAACTCCAGGCTGGGTGGTGAATGGCTGAGAGCACCTCTGAGGAAAAGGACCTGGGGATCTGGGGTGATGAAAAGCTCAACATGAGCCTGCAGGGTGTGCATGCAGCCCAGACAGTAACCCAATGCTGGGCTGCATCAAGAGCAGTGTGGGCAGCAGGGCAAGGGAGGAGATTCTGCCCCATTGCTCTGCTCTCTTCAGACCCCACCTGGAGTCCTGCGTGTGGTTCTGGAGCCCCCAGCACAGGAAGGACATGGAAATGTTGGAGCGGGTCCAGAAGAGGCCATGAAGATGCTGAGAGGGCTGCAGCAGCTCTGCTCTGAGGACAGGCTGAGAGAGTTGTGGCTCTGCAGCCTGGAGAAGAGAAGGCTTCCAGGACACCTTCTAGTAACCTTGCAGTATCTGAAGTGGCCTACAGGAAGGCTGTGGAGGGACTACTGAGGAGGTTCTTGCAATGCCAGGACAAGGGGCAATGGGTTTGAACTGGCAGAGGGGAAATTTAAACTGGATGTTAGGAGGAAATTCTTTGCAGTGAGGGTGGTGAGGCACTGGCACAGGTTGCCCAGGGAGGTTGTGGCTGCTCCCTCCCTGGAAATGTTCAAGGCCAGGTTGTACGAGGCCTTGAGTGACCTGTACTAGTGGGAGGTGTCCCTGCCTATGGCAGGGGTTTGGAACTAGATGATCCTTGAGGTCCCTTCCAACCTTACCATTCTGTGATTCTATGAATTTATTTGCTGTTAGGTGGCATTGGCTCCAGTGACCAATGCCTCATATTATTTTTTAAGGACAGATTTTATATAGCTGAAAAGTCCACACATTACAGAGCCATTTATAAATTTAAAAATGTCTTAAGTTAACAATATGTGATTGCACAGCCAAAAGTGAAAACATTATGGCTTGCTAGGAGAACTCATAACTCTAATACATAGTTATGAAATTGGGCTCATGACAATGAAAACACAGCTTATGTCAGCACACTTCCTCTAATGAGGCTGCAATTGTAACAGAAATCTCTGTGCTTCATCTTACCTAGGCATTCAGCTTATGCCTGCTCCCTGATTGTTCTGATTTCATGCAGTCACACTAGGAAGCTTTTGTATGAATATTTAATATTGAGATTTGCATTACATTGGTGCCTCATTGTGTGAGGGACTGCACAAGCCAGGCAGTGAGAACCAAGTTGCTGCAAAAAGTTTAAATTTTAAGCTGACAAGAAGACAGAGAGAGTGGGAGAGATGAAAAAAAAGAAAAAAGTCTAGAGAAGGAAAGAGGGTCAGCTCCAGGCTTCCTGCAAATATGTGACAGAGAGAGAGTACTTCTGAGCCCTGTGGCCTATTCATTCCCTCTCTAGGAAGCTTATTCATATTTTTGGGTTGTGATAACAACATTAAGCACTCTGAATAATTTACATCTTTAGTCATTAAGTAGCTGTTGGCTCCTTCGTAGTGATGGTGTCTGTGCTGTAAGGGACATCTAACGACTGACAGAAGCAATGCAAATATTTCATTCAGAAAAGGAAGCACATGAAGAGCCTGTTTTTAAAGTCATGGGACTGCCACCTCTTCTGATGCTCCATAAGCTTTCAGTCTTGGTCTAACCTACTTCATCTCCATTTTTTGCCTTATCTTGTGCTCATCTACCAGCATGCAGTGACACCTGCAATTCACAGCAAGGCCATGAAACCACTGAAAAATTTAACAGTTTTTATTTAGATGAGACTGATAATGGTGCCAGTGGTTTTTATACTAAAGTAATAATCTTTTCTTTACTCCTTTTTAATCAGCATCATTCATCTATGACATCGTGAGTGCTAAAACTACCTTCAAGAGCATTCTTATTTTGGGAACTAGGTGCAGGAATTTGTAATTTGCTATTCCCAGCCCATATTTTATTAATGGTTTTGCTGTTGCCAGTTATTACTCCAATAACCTTCCATTCAAGCAGTTAAAATGCAGATGATGTATTTGTCTCATAATGGTTCTTCATCAATTAATTGGCAAGGCTGGAGGTGCTTTGAGCCAAATGATAGCTGAATGCTCTGATGAGTGGCAGGAATGGAGGACAAATGGGAGTGAGGAGTACTTGTTTGTGATGTGATGTATATGAAGGAAAGTAAATTGAAAGATACATTTTCAAAATGAGGGAAAAATGCATCTGTGTTAAATTTCACAGTGACATAGGCACATGAGTTTATATATATATTTTCCGGTACATCTCAGTTTTTATGTTGTGTGCTCAGGCTGAGGACAAACTCAGGAGGGGCAGTGATACAAACAGCTTCCATTACTATTTTTATAGACTGTTATGTGTTGCTATATTTAAAAAGAAGTGCTCCACAAAGGTTTTTCAAAGTGCAATTTACAGCTGGAGGGTGTCTTTCATTAGGGATGTAAGGATAACCTCCAGCCCTAAACCGGACTTTGAAATAGGTCACGAGGATGGATCCTAGAGTTTCTTTGTGAACACCACTTTTTGCTCCTCGTCCTGGTTACCTTTCATGAAACTGAAGCAAAGGAGTTGTAGGCTCCAGCCTTGTTGCTCGTTTCCCTTAGCTGTGTAGATTCTAGAAAAGTGCTATTTGTATCCTTTTACATCCTTTGGCCTAAATTTTCTTAATTCTTTACCCAGATTCATATACATGCCTTTAAAACGCATAGTAAAGGAAGCTGTACTTCTTTGTAGTACGTTACAAATGATGCACAATTAATAATCTATATTGTTTGATATCTAGGCAGAGATTGTTAATAACTATGAACATTGTTTATTAACATTAAATCTCAACAGAAAACTTAGTCACAAGGTTCAAAACGAGCGGTTTGGAAATTTATACACACAGGGAACAGGCAAAACTGGAACACTGTAAGAGGTACCCAGCAAAGGCAAACATGATACTGGAAGAGAAGGTTCCTGCGGTCACTACACCGTTGGCAGTTCATTATCCTGCTTAGCCACTGGGTCGATGCAGGAAGCTCCTTTCTGCTTATGGCAGAAGGCAATTAGTGATTACAAGAGGCCTTAAGTCTTTACTCACAAAATATTATGGGACAGTACCCAAAGTAGGTGAAGGGGTTGCTGTGGGTCGTCTCAAAGCCATTAGAGGCTTTGCAGTTTTCCCAGGCTTCTGGGTGCTGGGGAAAGGAGGCAGACAAACTCTGACCTGGTCCTGACTCTCTGGATGATCTGTGTATCTCCAGGACTTCTCATCTTGGCAGGAGGCTTTCAGGTTCAGGCAGGATGCAATGCCATGTGCAGTCTCAGCACAATGTCATGCTGGCTGTGCAGGCTGAACGTGTGGAGGCATATAGAGCCTATTCCTGGTAAGCTCTTAGAGGGCAATTTCCAGGCAGTTCAGGATATAAGACAGCATAAATACAACAGCAGAAAGCACAGACACAATGGTAGAGCGAACATTGTACTCCCTGTTCATCTCCTATCAATACAGCCCAAGACTAATGGGCCTTTGGACACAAAATAGCCAATCAGAATAGCAATTAGCCAAGCCTGTCCATATTAGGTGAAGCCATAGGTTTACTTTACCCAAATTTGGGTAGAATGTAGCCTTGCGCAAAGCAAGCTGTGTACCTTGTTTACCGCAGGGTTCAAAACAAGTCTGGCCAAGACACAGTCCTCAGACTCAGTGGCTCCAGGTTCTTTGTCATCTTCCCTGTGGTGGCTTCTCCCCAAAATAAAAGGAGAGAGAGCAAAAAAAAAAACCAAAACATGTCTGGACAAACCAGGACATGTATAAGCCTATTTTGGCCTGCTTAGGCTGACCATGACAAATAAATCCTCACCAAATATTCAACTCTAAAACATTACCCACACATACACACAAAAGATCGATGGTTAAGCTAAAAGAGTGATCGTTATGTGTTGAGGTGGGAAAAAAAATCCCAGGACTTTTCATTTCAAAGAGTCTGTAATAATGTGATATAAAAAAATGTAAATTGTGTCCTGTTTCAAGAGAAGTGCCTAAATTGTTGATCTGGTTTTGCCTTACGTATCCATTGCTATAACTGATTCTTCATAGCAAGTGGGTAGCATTCTCATCTCCAGGAGGAAAAAAAATAAAGAAAAAAAAAAAAAAAGCCCTGCTACAGACACTTCCTAATCATCTTACTTGGAGAGAGATGCTAGCTGTGAGCCATTAGTGTGTGTGGAGAGAGATAATTAGAAGAAAAGCAGAGATTAAACAAGAAAATTTAATTTATGTGTGAGAAGACAAATGCTCTAAGATAAATGCTTAATCCAGAATATTTAACTATTTCATTGTTCAGCTTCAGTCTGCTAGGCAAAATGAAAATGAGTTAAAAAAAACAGAGCTCATGGTCTCCGTGCTTCCCTAACTGGGTCTGCTTCTTGTCTCTTGTTTAATTTTGGGATGACAAACTCTAAAAGGTTATTTCTCCCCTCTTTTTCAGTATGTCCATCAGCAGAGTTCTACTGAATGCCAAAATAAAACTGCATATGTATATTTATAAAGCTACAGAGCAGGTATCCTTTGTGATATTTCAACACACTTGGCAGCAAGTGATTTTTTCCAAGAGAGTCAAATCCTGAAGTGGAAAACTAAATGAAGAGTCCTGAAAGGAGCAGTTTTAAGTGCCTTGGAGTGATTGGTGGAACCAATAGCTTCCAAGCCCAGTATGACTTTGCATTCCTTGATTATTGCACTCAATGTCTCTTCTTGAACCTTCTGATTTTTTTGGTCTCTCAGAACAGAAATGTTCCTTATGTTTCAGTAAGACTGAAAAATCTGAAGCTACTGTGAATCATAGAATGGTAAGGTTGGAAGGGACCTCAAGGATCATCCAGTTCCAACCCCCTGCCATAGGCAGGGACACCTCCCACTAGTACAGGTCACTCAAGACCTCGTCCAACCTGGCCTTGAACACCTCCAGGGAGGGAGCAGCCACAACCTCCCTGGGCAACCTGTTCCAGTGCCTCACCACCCTCACTGTAAGGAACTTCCTCCTAACATCTAGTCTAAATCTCCCCTCTGCCAGTTAAATCCCATAAAACTGGATGTGAATTATGGAACCTGTTCAGATGCACAGTCACCATGTTGGTTGCTGCTTAAAGATGATTCAGTGAGTGAGGTGCTTCCTTCACTGACGTCTGCCAGTCAACAGATAGGTAGGTAGGTCCTGAGATAGGAAGGTCCTGAGTGCAGCAAATATTAATGAGTCAGAGGGATAGAACTTCAGGCTTGGCTACCTGAATGTCTCTCTCCTAAATCAACAATATTACAAAAGAATGAATAATTAAAAAAAAAAAGTGCTGAAAAACATGAAACTCGTCCTGAGATATCTCCCTACAGTCTATTAACAACACAATGTCTTGGCATCTATGTACCTTACTATTTCTGCTACCTGACTGGAGGCTGATTCTTAATCTGTGACACCATAGCTGCTTTAACACTCTTCTACATAAATATGGACTGATTCAATAATAAAAAAGTGTACACATAAGACTTAAACACATAAAAATATTTGCAAAACCCAGGGAGATTCAGGATGTTTCGGTACATGGAGTTTTGGGCTGTGAAGCTGTATTGGTTCCTTTTTTTTTTTTTTTTTTACTGCACTTCTTCTGTGTGACATTATTGACCAGACTGTGATTTACAGCAGTGTGATCAAATTGAGAAGCCAGACTCTAGTAAGCTCAAAACACAAAGGACTCTGACTAGCTATGAATCTCAGCACATCCAGTACTTTACTGTTAGGGTTTTTTTTGAATATTTACTGGGAAAGGGAACACATTAATTAAAAACATAATTTTGGATCATAATAAGTGTGAATTTGAACTCTGCTTGGAACAGAAATATCACAGTTCTCCTGTCTGGTCTTGTTAACCTACTAATGAGTAAAGAACATTGAATGCAAGGTTATTTAGTTTTGTCCTTTTCTCTAATTCCATTGAAGAAATCTTTTGCTAAGGCATATTTAAGTATATGCCACACTGAAATCCAGAGCTGCAGGGTGAAACAGTGTGATGAGGGTGTACTGAGCAGCACCCTTTTAATCCCCTGCCAGGAGGAGGGTGACTGGCTCAGCTGCGGGTGCTGCAAGCAGAGGTCTTCTCTCAGTCAGAAGCAGCTCACCAAGACATGGGTGAGATCTGAGGGCAGTTGCTTCTGGGCATGGTAAAAGCTTTAGGGATTTCCTGTTGTCAGGGAATTAAAAATTTTAAAAGTGGATTCAGGACTCAGCAGGGCTTTGAGATGTGGTGATGGAAGAGCGACAGGAGCATATTGCTACACGTGTAAACAATTAGCATCACTTGTCATTTCAGGCACAAGAAAAGGCAAGCAAGTGAGAACTATGAAAAATCAATAGTTATTCCAGGTTCACCTATATGGCAAAAAGGAAGTTTCCTAAAACCTGACACATCTACTGTTAGAACTGAAATCAGTTGTACTTGGGTAAAGTGGAACAAAACCAAGCAATCCCTACAGGCTGTTGCAAGGTGTTGTGAAGTGCAGGAGACCTGGGTTTGTCACACTGAACCTTCAGTGCCCTCAGTACAGCTTAGATGGCAACAGACTGAAGCATAAGGAACAACTTTCAGCAGCAGTCATCACTCAGTAGCTGATGCAAATTATCATTGTAAACTCTACTCGCTGTACAGCCTCTGCTACTTGTAGATGTCTTAATAGTGGAAGTGAAGACATCCAACCGAAGCATAGGGAGCAGTTCTCAGCAGCAGTCATCACTCAGTAGCTGAGCATTTTTGATGCAAATTATCACTGTAAACTCTACTCACTGTACAGACTCTACTCCTTGTAGATGTCTGTTACTAGTGGAAGTGAAGACATCCACCGAAGTATAGGGAGCAGTTCTCAGCAGCAGTCAGTACTCAGTAGCTGATGCAAATTAGCACTGTAAACTCTACTCACTGTACAGACTCTGCTCCTTGTAGATGTCTGTTATTAGTGGAAGTGAAGCCATCATATTAGCCATCTCCAAGGACAGGACCCATGTCTCAATCAATAAAATAGTCTTTATGTAGCTAATTGCTCTATATCTGCCTTCTGGCTGGAAGTAAATAAATGAAACAGGTTTGGCCTTGTTTTGCTTTGCATTAGATATTTAAACCAAATGTTGCTAATATGCTGTGGAAGTGCTGCCCATTAGGGTATGTTCTTCCTTTGAAGCTGCTCAGGTGTATGTCTCTATAGGTGTGTGAGTAAGGCAAAACTCAGTTTAGTTTATGCAGGTGCTTTATGCAGATGTCCTGAGCACTGCAGAATGTCACCGTCTGCAGGTGGTGCTTTATGTGACATATGTCAAAAGCAGCTCATTCACTCCTGTCTCAGCTTCAGGGCAGAGCAGAACAATGGTTTGCTTGCCTTTTTTTTTTTCTTTTTTTTTTTTTTTTTTTTTTTTTTTTTTTTTTTTTTTTTTTTTTTTTCTTTTTTCTTAGTTAAATAATGTTATTTAAGGTTTCACATGGTAAAGAAATAGCAGCACGTGTGTTCTCAGTGACTGAGTACCACACCAATACCTGGTGCTCTAGATCATGAGGCAATGTGGGCTGCAGTGGACTGTACAGCAAAGAGGAAGCCCAGAACCAAGTTTCAGAAAGAAAAATCGCAGAATAATAGAATCATAAAAGTTGGAAAAGGCCTCTAAGATTATCAAGTTCAACTACCAACCCAACACTACCATGGCCACTAAATCAAGTCCTGAAGTGCCATGACTGCATGTTTTGTGCTAAAAGAAAGGAGAATATGATCTCTGCTGCTTGGCAGCGCCATAGCTTCCCTCCTGCTCTAGTACTTTCTTCATCCAATACAACAGGCTCTAGACATGCTGTGAAACCTGTGAGCTACTGCAGCATGCAATAGGTTAAGCATGTGTAGGGAGCAAATATTGGACACCAACCTGATGCAAGATTGTTCAGGTCTGAAGGCGTATCTGTCTGGAAGGGTGCAGGCAGTTGTATCTGTGTCTTCCTTACCTATTCTTTGAACTACCTGGACTCCATCCAGTTCTAATACAGAAGACATGCAATCACAGCTGATAAGATAGCACATGAACCACAGCTGGCTTGTGCCCAGCTAGTTTTGAGCCATGAATGGCTGCCAACACCATCCCACATAGAGCAAGTTCTCTTCTCTGTAATCCTTGGATAGTGTAAGTTTTGGAGCAGCCTATGGGTTTCCTTTGGCACATTTGTTCCAGATATCCAGATCACCCTTCTTAAAGTTTCATCTCTTTCAGAGCTAAAGATAGAAGTAAAGGTCCTCAGGGTTGAATGCTCAGTCCTCCTTAGATGTCTGTATGTATAAGTCTGGGTGAATAGAAATTCAGTGATATTTATAAATTTGGGTGAGATGACCTCCCACAGAGTCACAGAATAGCGGGGATTGGAGGGGACCCCTGGAGATCATCAAGTCCAATCCATCTACTAAAGCAGGATCACCTAGAGAAGGTCACACAAGAAAACACCTAATATGGCGAGAAGGTCAATGACATCCTGACTTGCATCAGAAATCGTGAGAAGACAGCTCACTGCTGTGTCCTTTCCTCAAGTTTTCCCAAAACCTCCTACCAAGGAAACTTGGGGAAAGGACAGAGCAGTGATCTGCCTTCTTCAAATGCAAAGAGTAACTTGGTTGAGCAGCTACTGCATACCCATGAGCAGCTATTGTATACCCATGCCCTCTTTAAGTTCTACAACTTCCAGGTTCAGGGTTGGGTACTACCTGATGTCCATTATTATCCTTACCCCTAAGTCATTAATATACTCTTCTGTGTGCCCATATACGGGCTGAGGACATGCTGAGATGCTGTTTTAGTGCAAACTGAAGGTCTCTGCTTAGGGCCTACAGGAATAAATCCCTGAAGTGACCCTCCCATCTAGCACTTTGCCATTTGATAACCCCAAGTTTGTGCTTTAAATATGTCCTGTTAGTATTACCCTTTGTTAAGCACTGAAGAGTGATTTGGCAGTCTATACAGAACAGCAGAGAATGCCATTATGTGGTGCTGCCAGGATGGAGATGTGTAGGTGGGGCAACTGGCTAGTTGTGTCTGCATGTTTCTCATAGCAGTAAATCTGACATCAAGAGCAATGAATTTCTGAAGCACTGAGTCACAAAGCACTGTAAGATCTTACTCATGAAGGAGTCAGTTCTTCGGCTGAGACTTTATGGTGGCAGACTTGAGCATCTGGCCAAAGGCTTTGAGGTTTGCTTTTGCAAGTGGGCTGCCAGATTCAGTTGAAGGGCCTACCAGCTAATTATTTTTCATGGAAAAATTAGTCCATCTGTCATCAAGATTTATTTGAGGATAAATATTAAAATTCACTTCTGATCTGAGAGGAGAGTATCTGTCTGGTGTGTATTCCCTAAGGACATTGGTGTGGTCAAAGGGGGTCCTGATTCAGAGAAGGAGCAAAAGGACAGAGATATATATTTGACACATATGTATGTATATGTACATATATTCATGTATGTTTACACACTTATATAAACATATGCATTTATATATACTGCAAACTTGTGCATATATTCATGTATGTGTATAGACACATATAAATATGTATTTATACATACTGCAAATATGTACATACAGAATCATAGAATGGTAATGTTGGAAGGGACCTCAAAGATCATCTAATTCCGACTCCCTGCCATAGGCAGGGACAACTCCCACTAGCACAGGTCACTCAAGGCCTCCTCCAGCCTGGTGTTCAACACCTCCAGGGAGGGAGAAGCCACAACCTCCCTGGGCAACCTGTGCCAGTGTCTCACCACCCTCACTGCAAACAACTTCCTCCTAACATCCAGTTTCAAGCTCCCCTCTGCCAGTTTAAACCCATTGCCCCTTGTCCTGTCATTGCAAGATCTTGTCAATAGTCCCTCCACAGCCTTCCTGTAGGCCCCCTTCAGATACTGGAAGGTTACTCTAAGGTCTCCTGGAAACTTTCTCTTCTCCAGGCTGCAGAGCCCCAAATCTCTCAGCCTGTCCTTATAGCAGAGCTGCTGCAGCCCTCTGAGCATCTTCTTGGCCTCTTCTGGACCTGCTCCAACAGTTCCATGTCCTTCCTGTGCTGGGGGCTCCAGAATTGCACACAGTATTCTATTCATATATGTGTATATACACATATAAATATGTATTTATACATACTGCAAACATATATACATATATTCATGTATGTGTATAGACCCATGTAAGTATGTATTTACGCATACCTGCAAGCAAAGTCAATGTTGCTGTCAGTCCTGTATGCTTTAAATTCATGGAAGTTGAAAGCATTCGAAATTCTTCTCCAGATATTTTTTTTTCTAGACTCACTTCCCCCAAACTACTGGAGTGACAGAAGCATGCATCTCATTTCATGAAAATGGGTATTTCTTCTAAAAATAAAACAATAAGATGCACCTTGGGACTGGATATGGACTCTGAGTTTGTATTAAATATTTGGGTTCATGTAAAATAGTCTAATTAACAGAGCTGCAATTGCTATGACAGTTTACACTTGAGGTACTGCCTTTTATTTTTATGATTTGATTTTGTTTTGACCAATAATACATTTTAAATCCATCTTACTTCCCTTTTTGTATTTTTGCCATTGGTAAAAGACAGGTATTTTTTTCCCCAAAGACTTTACAGGATTAAACTGTTTAAGCACCACAAAACGAATCCACCAGCTTCACCATACTGAAATATGACCTTTTTTCTGCTTCCAAAAAAAAAAAAAATCTCAAAATAATTAGGTCAAAGTTTTCATTGCTGATATTTGTGCTACAGTAATTCATGGCTGATAATTTAATTGAATTTTCATATGTATGAAGCAGATGTTATAGGTTCTCTGCTACATCACTATGGCAGTGTTAGTCATGCAGATTTATATTAAAGCAATCCTGTATTGTTCATTTTCACATTTATCTACATTTTGTTCTGCAGTTGATTTTGCAATTGTCTCATTTAATTATGAACATTGACATCATTTACAAGATTTATGCATCTAATTAAACAAGCTCTAATAGAGAAGTTTCAGAAATAAAGCCAAGAGACTAATGTGTGTTTGCCAGCAGTTACGGTGGTTTCTATTGTTACTCTTAAGCAGGGGGAGTGAGGAAAAAAGTAATGTCTTTGTTCACTGATATCAGACTTAAAACATTTTCAGTCTTCTCAGCCATATTATCTATGAAGCAATATTTTCAAATGTTAAATTGATGGTTAATAGTAAGCACTGTGTAGAACTAACAGAGCAGAGCACAAAAGCAAAAGTGGCAGTGAGAGCTAAGGAGCCCTGAATATAGGCAGTCTGTTGGCCAAGGGCATTGTATAACAATTGGTAAATTAAAGTGGGTATTTATTAAGTCTTTATAAATTCCATGTGTGGACATTAATACTAAGTGCCAACTTTTTTGTTTTCCAGGCAAAGACAAAATGAAAGAGATTTGTTGATTAATGGTCCTCTAAGATGGTGGACTGGCCTAGCAAGGCCAGGAATGAGAAAAAAAAAAACAGCTCATCAGTCAGCAAGTTTTCCTCCTTGGCGTTTTACTGCTCAAGTTTTCATATTTATTGGTCAAGACAGGTGAAATGAACAGGAAAAAGGCTACCTAGGGTTATGGTCCAGCTCTGTAACAAGCAGATATGGCTTCCTGCCCCTTGGGAGTTATCATTTCTGATCATATCCCACCCATCAAGTGTTGATGTGGTCATGATTCACAGCAAACCACCAGTAATATTAATTTAGTCTGACCTCCATCAAAGACAGGACAATAACTGTGTTTGTTCGTTTCCACAAATCTGTTTAAACTTGATGGCCTTCAGGTGAAGGGAGAATCTTCTACATCCCCAGCTACTTTGTCTAGTCATTTATTCAGGACCAGGCTCATCACCACTAGCCATTTCTCATTAAAGATGACAGTAGGGTAATTGTAGTGTCACTGGCAGAGGTGAAGATATTCAGAGCAACATAGACGTGATAACTATTTCCTATCTCATGTCAACAATGTATTGCTTTCCCTGAAAGATGCAAAGGTCTGTGTGCCTGCTTTCAAGCTGCTGGGTGTTGAACAGGAGTATTTTTTTCTAATAGAGAATGAAGAGATTTATTCCATACCTATGAATTGAATAACAATGTACAGATCTTCTTAACTATGTAGCTGCCACTTGTCGCCCTCATCTTTGCAGCCTAATTGTAAAGGACAGGATTTCTTTCCATTCTGATCTTTTCATCTAAAGCTTTTTGATTAGGTTTTGTTGGTGCTTGGGGTTGTTACTTGGTGGTGGTTGGGGTGGTTGGGGGTGTCAGGGCTGTCACTTGGGACTGTTGCTTGTTGGTTGGGGCTGTTGTTTGGGGGTGGTGCTGTGGTTGGTGGTGGTGTTGCATCATTGTTGCTGGTGGTGTTGCATCATTGTTGCTGGTTTCATTGAAGTCACAGCTCCAAGAGTCCTACTATTGTTCAAAACTTTCAACTTGTCTTAGAGGAACTTTTCAGAGGAAAGTACAGTGCAGAAGAAAAAAAAGGAATGTTCCAGACCAACCTGCACATTCTTCTCCTCCCTCCTCAGTCATATTAAACATGATTTTTGCCATCTTTGAAAGAGCAGATCAGCAAAAGCTTTTAATTTGCTTATTGTCTCAATTTGAGGGAAAGAACATTTGCTAACATTGTGTTGGCTAGCACACAACACAACTTCTGTGAAAGCTTCCCAGCAACTACTGTCAACAGAAAGTGGCTTCTGTACTGGCTGACAAACTGCAGTGTTTTTGAGCGACTCACTACCTCCAGAACTGGAATGTCTTTCTCAGAACGGAGAAAGATCTGATGACTGGGGTATGGTATTTTTCATCTTTGTGCTTTCAATCTGAATAAAAAACAGATGCAAAGGTACTAGCTTTCATTCCTCCTAATATTGTCACACTTATCAGCAAGCTGAACTGAACTGTTGAAAAACCACAGATTGGTGATGGTTATATTTAATTCTCCAGTAGTTATTTTTGCCTGCTGTTTCCTACCCTCGTGAAGACTGCCTTACAAATACCCCCTGCTTTATCCACAGCCACTAAACACATTTCTGCTGGAGGAGTTCTGTAATCCCATGTGTAGCAGATCATGCTAGTTGTAAAGTGAAAAACTGAATCATTTTGAGACCCCCACAAGGTGACTTCAGAAGAAGAGTGTTATCAAAAGGAGAGGTGTGACTGGAATTAAGCAGAAGATGGCTGTGGCAACAAGATGCCAAATGACAGGATGGAGCAGCCTGTCTGAAAATATCTTAATGTCTGTCACTTAAGCACACACTAGTGCTTGAATAGGTAATTCATTAGGAAGTTGGAGTGTTGGTTTTCTTGTTTGTGCTCCTTTGTGCATTAAAAGAAAAGGTGTGGTTCAGCATCATATGTTGGATATATTTTACTTCTGCTCACAATCCACAGTTAAGTGATTTAATTTTCATGTCTTGCTTCTATTCCTTCCAGAGAGGCAGAAATGTTTTATCTGTAATGGTCTGATGTAGACTCCTTTAGAAGTCAGAGGAATGTCTTCTGCTAGTATTAATAGGTTTTACATCACATTTTTAACCAATGTTTTAAGTGAAGAATTGCATTTCGTAGCATGTGCATTTATACAGATTAGTTTATGGATAACATTGGACTATGTTTTTAAGAACTGAAGATTAATGTTACCATGTAAAGGAGCTAATTGCTCTTCTATGTACAGTGGCTTAAAATAAGCAGGTGCTTATCTGAAAACACTGGATTTTTCTTCCCTCTTTCTTAATGCTGTTCCAGCATGTTAAACAGAAAGGAGAAAAAAAAATCATTCTATTAAGCTGTTAATATTGCTATGATCTGCATCTCTGTGAACCTTGGGTAGTCTTGAAGTGGATAGCAGGAGTAGGGAATGAACTCATCTGAGTTCAGCAGGAAATTGAGGAGATACTTGCAAAATGAAAGAAGCTCCAAATAGAAATGTTTGCAAGAAGAGAAGCAAGAATTTATGGAGGAAGCATCTGGAGGCACAAAAGAGTTTCTTTATCCTAAATTAAGGTGATGTGCTTGTATTTTCTTTACTATCTCAGGGAACCTACCAATTACTGATGCAAGAGGTGCTCAAGGCTAGCTTCCTGCATGCTCCAGTTTTGGAATGTGTGCATTGCCAGCACTTGTCAACGTGAGAGGTTTTTGCATTCTCTTGTTCTGTCTTTTCTGAGTGCCTATGAATCTTGTGACCTCTGTTTGGTGGGGGCTTTGGGGGTGGGTATTTGTAGCTTATGTTTTGTCTTTCTGTGAAAGGAATAAAGGAAAATAACTGCTTGAAACATATTCCAAACAGTGTTCAGCTGGAGAGTGTGAGAACAAGTACCCCCAACTCCCTACACAGATTCTCATGTACTAGTGCTGCTGTGTAGCAGAGACTGCAAGAAATGGAGCTTCCCTCTCACCATCTATATTTACACTCATGGATACTGTGCTCAGAGAGCCATATGTACGGAGACAATCTTTACACCTGTAATTACCATTCATTGTTCCCACTCCAGACTAGTAAAGCTAACATGTCAGGACACAGACTACACTTGTGATTTTCCAGAGGTCTAATGAACTCTCTGAAAATATTCCCGAGCATATTCATTCTCTCCATACCGTGATAATGGATACAACAGACAAAGGAACATTTCACAGCCAAGTAGCAACCTTTATTTCTTTCTATTTAAACTTGCAGTTTGGTGCAAAACACCATGAAGCAACTATTTTGTGCTTGATTGCACTCTTGCCTGAGAACCTTGTTTTTTTTCTTTTTTCCTGAAAGAGATCCCTATACCTGCTACCCTTGCAGCCTTCCTCAGTCGTAGAGTCAACCTCCAGGAGGGATTATGTCCATGACTTTTGAGCTGGTCTCAAAGTGGTTGAATTGCTCTGTTCAAAGGAAAGAAATAGGTGAGGTAAGAGAACACAAAGAGTTGCTTCTGCAAGTGCCTGCCTTGGTCTAGATTGCTTTGTGAGGGAGGTTTTTCTTTTTATTTCTCACTTGCAGTGGCATCTAGCCTAATTTTAGATGGATAAACCTAGGCAACAAGGACTTCACCCTAACAGTCCAAAGCATTTACCTACAGAAGTATCAATCATAGAATCAAACAGGTTGGAAGAGACCTCCAAGCTCATCCAGTCCAACCTATCACCCAGCCCTAACCAAGCAACCAGACCATGGTAGTAACTGCCCCATCCAGGCTTTTTTTCAAGACCTCCAGGGATGGTGACTCCACCTCCCTGTGCAGCCCATTCCAATGCCAACCACTCTCTCTGGCAAGAATTTCCTCCTAACATCCAGCCTAGGCCTGCCCTGGCACAACTTGAGACTGTGTCCCCTTCTTGTGTTGCTGGTTGTCTGGCAGAAGAGATCAACCCCACCTGGCTACAGGCTCCTTTCAGGTAGTCATAGACAGCAACGAGGTCTGCCCTGAGTCTCCTCCTTTCCAGGCTTTTTCCTCCATCAAAAGCAGGTAGACAAGCTAAAAGCTAAACTACTGAAGGAAGCAAAGCAGCCCCTTGGAAACAGTGCCAGAATTCATTAATTAGATAGCACTGCAGAAGGACACAACTCAAGAGGCTGCCCACAATGTCTTAATCTGTCTCCAACATCTAAAAGCAAAGGCAGGTGATGAACATCTGTAATTGTGCTATCTCCAAGTGATATGTTGTACCTTTACAGGACATATGTGCTCCTTGTCCTTGAAATGACAAGAGCAGGAAATGACTACTGTAAAACACTTTCCATCATCTGAAAAAAAAAACACCACATCTGCTAATATTTATGGTTCTTCCATTTCCTTTTGTAATCCTCTCACTCTTTACACATGATGCTACACTACACCCTTCTTGTTTTGCCAGAATAAAACCCTGAGTTGTCACTCATTCCTCATTTAGCAGATTACAGTGCTCAAGAGGTGTCGTGGGTTTAAAGAGCCAACAGAGTAAAGCTCTCAAATAAATTGGACAAAAAACCAATTATATTTGGAGTTACAGATAGAAACTACAAAGCAGATACAGAATCCATAAGCAACCCCCCCCCGAATTTTCCCCCAACCCAAACCTAAATCTACAATCCCCAGTGCGTCAATCCTCCCCGCCCCCCATGCCTCTACCATCCAAGAGGCCCAAGCACAGCCTCTGGAGGCCCCAAACCAGGCCTATCCTTACATGTTTGTCCTGATAAGGCAGCTCCTGCCTGGCACAAGGCTGGAGGGGGAGGAAACGAGCACAAGCACGGCCTTGCTGTGAGCTTATGAAGAGACAGCAGAATTATGGGTTTGAATAACAATCTTCTAGTCTCCAGAGGACTCTTTTTAGCCTTATAGTTCCCAACCTGGGACAAAGAGGAAAAGAGACAAGTTCCGCTAAACTTTTGGCACAACCTGTTCAGCACACCAGTGAAATGAGGCACCACAGCCTTTGCTAAGGTGCATTTACAGCTCTATTCTCCACACACACAAAGTGGGCCTGAAGCACTTCACATCACAATCACAGCTCTCCTGATCGCTCCATATTACCTTCAGAACACTTACAGCTATTAAACTGAGTACAGTTGAACTACTGGCAGGTGCTTCCTACTCTCTATCATGTCACTCAGGGTCAGTAGAATAAAAGCTGTTTGGGTAAAAAAAGTGTATCTGTATGACTAATAGGATCAGTCAGGATTGGAAGGGATCACAAGGATCATCCAGTTCCAACCCCCCTGCCATGGGCAGGGACACCCTATCCTAGATCAGGCTGCCCACAGCCTCATCCAGCCTGGCCTTAAACACCTCCAGGGATGGGGCCTCAATCACCTCCCTGGGCAACCCCTGCCAGACTCTCACCACTCTCATGCTGAACAACTTCCTCCTCACCTCCAGTCTCAGTCTCCCCACCTCCAGCTTTGCTCCATTCCCCCCAGTGCTGTCACTACCTGAGAGCCTCAAAAGTCCCTCCTCAGCTTTTTTGAAGCCCACTTCAGCTACAGGAAGGCCACAAGAAGGTCACCTGGGAGCCTCCTCTTCTTCAGATTGCACAGCCCCAACTCTTTCAGTCTGTCCTCACAGCAGAGCAGCTCCAGCCCTCTGAGCATTCTTGTGGTCCTTTTCTGGACACACTCCAGCATCTCCACATCCCTCTTGTACCAGGGGCTCCAGAACTGGATGCAGTACTCCAAGTGCAGTCTGACCAGAGTAGAGCAGAGGGGGAGAATCACCTTCCTCACCTGCTGGCCACACTTCTCCTGCTGCAGCTCAGGCTCTGGTTGGCTTTCTGGGCTGCAAGTGCACACTGCTGCCTCATGTTGAGCTTCTTGTCCACCAGCACTCCAAGTCCTTCTCCTCAGGGCTGCTCTCCAGCCAGTCACTGCCTAGTCTGTATTGGTGCTTGGGGGATTGCATCCATGCAGCTGCAGGACCTTACAGTTGCTCTTGTTGAACCTCTTATTTTCTGTTATTTTCTGGTTTTCAGAAAACTGAGATTTAGGATCTCAGTTGCAGAAAATACTGTTGGTAGCTGCAAATAGCACTAAGCTTTTAGGAAGTATTAGATCTACTGTTGCCTTCAAGCATTTTCACAGGAAATAAAAACCCCTCCCTAAGTATAAAGCCTGACCTCATGTTGGGCATATTCTAGACTCCAAGAGCAAGAAGAGAAGATATTTTCTTTCCATATCTGAGTAATAGCTGAAATCTGTATAAGGAATGACATGATTATTACGGAAGGTTCTCATCTTGTTCATATTATCTAGAAACAGGGTCATTTCCTTCAAGCTCTTGAGTTTCAAACATCAGTGCCAGACACAATGTTCTCATGTTACAGACTCTGAGAGTTGGTTCTATGAAATACTGAACATTTCTTTCAACAGCTGAGCACACTCTGGGTTCCCTTCTACTTGAACACACACTCTGAATACCTTTGGGAATGGCGACTCCACCACCTTCCTGGGCATCCTCTTCCAGCCGGGAAGTTTTTCCACATCTCCAACCTAACCCTCCTATGCTGGGCACCCTCCCACGCTGGACACCTACATGGGACAAAGGTCATGGGTTTTTGTGAAGGTTTGGGAGTTCCCCACCCCCCCAAACTTTGTAAAATGACCCAGACTAGCACTCAGTCAGCTGGAAGTTAAATGATGAAGCTCTATTTACAGCTTTGCACAATGTACAGCAGATATTTACACTATATACACAATATTTACAGAAATATACAAGTAAAAGGTAATACAGCAACACAACTCCCCTCCCAGAAATCAGAGGAGGGGCTCCCAACCACCCTTCCACCTTCTCCCCACCCCTGTACCTTACCCCAAGGTTTGTCTTACGTGCAAGGTAAATTAGGAGGATCAGCCAGGGGGGTTAGAAGAAAAGTGGTTAGTGAGGATTAATCAGGAGAGGAGTCAGAGCCCAGAAGCTGCTAGATCCCACCAGCAGCTCCTGTTCCAGCAAGCGACAGAGAGAGACTGACTTATCAATTGTTTTGGTTAGTTGTTCCCAAACAATTCTCCAGCAAGCTTGAGTGAAGTAGACATCATGATGCTTTCCCTTCACAGCCCATAATGTAACTTTGTCTATTAAAACATTCCAATTAGCCTCAAACCAGCACAGTTGTGCATGTCAGCAGTAACACTCATGAGGATCAACTCCTTGAATTTTTGTCACCTGAGCAGCAATCGGAGTGTTGTAGAATGTAGCACTGCTCTAGTATTTACTAGGATCAGTGTCTGCTCTCCTCATCAGTTGTCTTGCATAACATTTTGAATCCTTTTAACAAATATGGAGGTACTGGAAAAATGGGAATGCTGGTGCCAAGGGAAGTGAGTGCCTTGTCCAGGCCTGATCTAACTCTGCAGCAAGTGCCTCTTCCCTAGGTTTTAGGCAGAGACACTCCAGCTCCTGCAGCTCAGCCAGGCTAGCTCTTGCCTTTAGCAACTTGCATTGCTTTTGTGCTTCTGTTCAGGTTAACTCTACATTTACTTCTCCTTCACCTGGTTCCCATGCCTTTGATAGAGTTGTCACAGAGCACATTCAGTGGGCAAGGAAACAGCCAATCTGCTACCACCTGCAAACTCTAAGTCAGCCACCTCTCCCTTGTGCAAAGAGAAAGTTTTTGTGGAGGGGCTTGAACTGGAATTGAACCTTGCTTCTAACAAGTAAACAGAGAGGAGCACAGCCTAAGTAAGTAGGTCCTGCCTGGCCAGCACCTATGGGTGACGTTAGAGTGACCATCCTATTCCTGCCTAACATAAGTGAAAGCTACCAGTCCATGCTACATTTTCTAATTGCCTGTTCCTTGATATTTTTCAGCTCCCCCTAACTTCCCCACACCCTTATTCATTTCATTTTCCTTGAAATCCTCTGTGAACAGCATCAAGTTAAACAACATTTCCTCTGTGAAGAGCAGCAAGTTAAACAACATTAGTTCACATTAACAGTGCCATCTGATATTGTTGTTTTCATGAGCCTATCCCTAACAAACCGGGGGGCCACCAGGCCCCCCGGCCTTTGAATCCCCTCCACCATTCACCCAGTGATGCACCATGAGGACTCACCAGAGACAATGCAAGGAGGATCCCTCTGCCCAATTGGGCACAGCTTGAGGATTCTGCCCTTCCTGGGGTGAATTAAATAGGGGAGTGAGGAGGGAGGGTAAAATGGCCACACCTGGGGTGGGAGGAGACTCCAACAGAACCCAGGTGCTCTGCATTTAGGGGAAGAAAGGGGAAAATGGGGTGTGGGGTGGGAAAGGGGCAGATACGGGAGAAAAGGGGAGGTGGTGCTGAAAAGAGGGGGATGGAGAAGAAAATGATGGAGATGGAAAGAGGACTGTGGCACAGTCGACTTGCTAGAGGGCAGGGATGCCATCCAGAGGGACCTGGACAGGATACAGAGGTGGGCCCAGGCCAACCTCATGAAATTAAAAAAAGGCCAAGTGTAAGGTCCTGCACCTGGGTAGGCACAATCCCAAGCACAAATACAGGTTGGGTGGTGAATGGCTGGAGAGTAGCCCTGAGGAAAAGGACCTTGGAGTCTGGGGTGATTAAAAGCTCAACACGAGCCTGCAGTGTGAGTGCAGCCNCGGAGGGTTGGAGCAGCTCTGCTATGAGGAAAGGCTGAGAGAGTTGGGGCTCTTCAGCATGGACAAGAGAAGGCTTCGAGGAGACCTGATAGTAGCCTTCCAGTATCTGAAGGGGGCCTACAGGAAGACTGGGGAGGAACTATTGACAAGGTCTTGCAATGACAGGACAAGGGGCAATGGGTTTAAGCTGACAGAGAGGAGAATGAAACTGGATGTAAGGAAGAAGTTCTTTTCAGTGAGGGTGGTGAGACACTGGCACAGGTTGCCCAGGGAGGTTTTGGCTGCTCCCTCCCTAGAGGTGTTCAAGGCCAGGTTGGAGGAGACCTTGAGTGACCTGTACTAGTGGGAGGTGTCCCTGCCTATGGCAGGGGGTTGGAACTGGATGATCCTTGATGTGCCTTCCAACCTTACCATTCTATGGTTCTGTGGTGGAAAAGGAAGGAGATGGAAAGAAAAGGTCTCTGCCCATCCATCCAGCTTGTCACACTAATGACATCTAGGAAGTTTTGCACCTCTGTATTGCCATATATCGCTGATGTGGCGGCTGTCTGAAGCTATATGCAATTACCTAATTCTTTATTTAGTATTCATTTTCCTATGGATTTAGCTGGTGCAGGAATTTTTTGTAGGGAGGCGAATTATGCCAATATAAACAAGGTCCTGTCAGTAACATTTATTCAGTCCATATGAAACAAAACCATAAAGGCCTCAATTTTTAACAGTAGCTAGAAAGAATCTGGCTCTGCTGGATGACTTCTCCAGTCATTCTGACTGATCTCTCATATTCCTGTCCTGTGTGCTTGCAAAATACTGTTGCAGTTAATTTGGTGTGAGTGATAATTCCCGTGGTTCCCATCTCACCCCCATACTCCTGCAATTACTCTTACTCACTGCAGAGGATGTCTCACATTTTTATATTATTTTTGAAACATTTTCTGCAATATAACTCTGCTCCTGCCTGCAGATTTAAGACCTGTTCCAGCTTGCTGTACTTGTCTTGCCCTTGATTTACTATTTGAAAGAATAAATGCAGAACATTTATGTAATACTTTGCCTAGAGAGGGTCTGTGATGCAGAACAAAGTAGACAGGTAACATTATCCCTGTTTTACAAGTGGTAAAACATGACATAACCATGGTTTCAACCCTTTCAGGCAGTCCTAAAATTAAGGGGGTAGTTGGAATTCAGTGGAGTTATACCAGTGTTAGACCTGAGTGCAGCAGTGTTGAATTGAGTATTTATGAAACACAAGCCCATGGTATACTCTCGCCCTAACACGGGGCTGAAGAACAGCAGTATGGAGATGGAGGGAAACAAAGTGCCGAAGCAAGCATCGACTGCTGGCTGCAAGTACAGATTGGGAGAGCAGTGATGAGAGAATAGCCTTGTGGAAAGGGATCTAGGAGTGGTGGTCGACAGCAGGCTCAGGATGAGTCAGCAATGTGTCCTGCCAGGTGAGAGAGCAGACTGCATCCTGTGCTTCATCAAACAAAGCAGAAGCAGCCAGTCACAAGAGGTGATCACCCTGCTGTATTCAGACAGCTGTTTCACATACCTTTTTACCTTGCCCTTTGATACTGTTGGTATGTATATTGAGAGCTTAAGTCTGCCGAAAGTGGTGTAGCTCTGTGAAAGACAAGAGAATGGCACCACTTACAGCCAGCTGCCAACCTCTAATAAACAGCCCTCCTGCGCAGAGAGACAGAGTCAAGCTTGCTTTTTGAGATGCAGATGAAATATCGATTGAAGGAGAAATGAAGACCACCAAGATAGTTTTGTTTCCCTATAAGCATCACTCTTCATTATGGATTAAAAGCAGTGTGTCCCTGCTATGACTCCATCTCTTTCACCATTCCTTTCAATCACTGCTGATACACTGTTTTACCTCCAGTCACTTTGCTGTGACAACAGCGATTGTGATAAGCCATATTAAAGGGGTTCACTGCCAATAAAGGCAACATGCTTGTACCCAGCGTAACCCACACAAGATATTTTGTCCCCAGAGGGATAACCAACTGCCCTCGATCTAAGTCCCCATTTGGCCAGGGGGTAGTCTGTTGTGGTAGGCCTAAGCAGGCCAAAATAGGCTTATACATGTCCTGACTTGCCCAGACATGTTTTTCTGTTCTCCCTTCCTCTGCTATGGGGAGAAGCAACCATGGGAAAGAGGACAAAGAACCTGGAGCCACTGAGTCTGAGTGCTGTATCCTGCTCACACTTGTTTGCTTCCTGTGGTAAACAAGGTACAGAACTTGCCTTGTGCAAGGCCTATGCTCTGTCCAAATTTGAGTAAAGCAAGCCTATGGCTTCACCTAATATGGTCAAGCTTGGCAAAGTGCCATCCTGATTGGCTATTCTGTGTCCAAAGGTCCATTAGTCTCGCGCTGTATTGACAAAAAGGATGAGCAGCTAGCGCAAGGTGCTTTTTGCTGTTGTATTCATGGTGCTGCTGCTGCCTCATTGCATCCTGAACTGCTTGAAAACTCCACTACCAGGCACAGGCTTTAAATGCCTAAAGGCGGTTGGCCTGCACAGCCAGTGTGACATTGTGCCAAGCCTGCACATGGCATTGCATCCTGCCTGCCCCTCTGCAAGGCTGATGCTGAATGGGGAGTCAAGAGGAACCATGTCAGAGACTGTGGCAGACTCCAGCTGCCTGAGAAAAGAGCCTGGGAAAACTCCAAAGCCTCTAACGGCTTTGAGACCACCGACAGCAACTCCTCCACCAGCTTTGGGTACTGTCTGATAATATTTTGTGAGTAACTACTTAAAGCCTCTTGTAATCACTAATTGCCTTCTGCCATAAGCAGAAAGGAGCTTCCTGCATCCATCCAGTGGCTAAGCAGGATAATGAACTGCCAGCTGTGTTAGTGACTGCAGGAACCTTCTCTTCTGGTATCATGTTTGCCTTTGCTAGTTCCACTCTTACAGTATTCCAGTTTTACCTGTTCCCTGTGTGTATAAATTCTCAAACCTTGTGTTTGGAACCTTGTAACTAAGTTTTCTGTTGAGATTTAATGTTAATAAACAATGTTCATAGTTATTAACAATCTCTGCCTGGATATAAAAAATAATATCAATTATTAATTTTGCAGATTTTGTAACAATGATTAATAAGGATAATTCAGAAAGATATACTTATGGGGAAAATAGGCTTTAATATCCAGGTAGCAAACATACAAATTACATTTTAAAGTGGAAAGAGTCATATTAAGTGACTATTTAAAAAGCATTGTCATAGAATCATAGAATCATAGAATGATAAGACTGGAAGGGACCTCAATGATCATTTAGTTCCAATTACCAGTTCTATAAGGCATGCTGTGCTTTTATGTGACAAAGACACTATAATCCAATCATGCTAAGGAATCACTAGATCATTTATAGTAAATAATCAAAGAGAAATGAGATACCATATTAAAAACGTGCATGGCTTTCAATTTGGTTAATCACAGGATATTTGGGACACTGAAGAATAACAGTAGCAAGTGGCTGTTCTGCAATACCATGTGCAGTTCCTGTAGAAACCACATTCAACTTGGAAATGAGGCATTAACAGAGGATTTTCAAATGAATTATTAGCAGCCATGGACTGGAATCCAAAAATCCTTTTGCATTTTAGATGCCACCTGATGTGACAAAGAATGGCCGCAACCTGCTTCTTACCTCAAGAAACAGATGCAGCCTTTGAATTGCAAAGGCTTTGCTCTATTTTGTTTCTGAATTTATTATCTCATTGGACGAGGTTTTATAGGTGCTACCTTTTGCAGCTAAGACTCAAATAATAAACTTCCCATGCCACACAGGGCTAAATTTCCAGCCACATTCAAGTTCTGCTAGTGCAAACACATCAACCTGGTGTTTTGTTTGCAAGTGGGTGTTTGCATTTTCCATAAGGATTATAGGCATAATCCATCCAATATTAAAGACTGTCACAGAGAGCTTGGGTAAAATGTCCAACTATAACACCAGACTTCTAAAATTCTGCACAAATAAAACAAGATTAATTTTCAGGAACACTAGAAACCTGTCATTGCCAGTGACCTTAGTGGGTGTTTGGGGTATTGTACAACTTGGGAGAATGAAGCTACTTTCATTTAGCTGCCTAGATATTCACTTAGGACAGTGATTTAGGTGCTTGGTTTGTGGATATACTGCCAAGATAAACATGCTGGGGAAAGCTATTGGGTATAGAGGCTCTGGAGTAGCTTACGTGTACTCCAGTTAGCCATCAAGAGAGGATAACTAAATGCCAGCTCTCTGTTGGAAATGGTCCCTAGGCAGTTCAGAACTCAGTTTAGCACCTGTGATTTCAGTAAAAGAGAGTGTGAGAAACCCATATGCATACTGGGGAACGTTGTAATGGTTTAGCAGCAAAGATTGCCTAGAACCAGGGCACAGGAATGTTCCTGAGCGCATTTGGATTTATTACTGTAGGTACAGTGTTTTGCTTCAAAATTTCATGGAATCATAGAATGGTAAGTTTGGAAGGGACCTTAAAGATCATCTAGTTCCAACCCCCTGCCGTATACAGGGACACCTTCCACTAGTACAGGTCGCTCAAGGCCTCCTCCAACCTGGCCTTGAACACCTCTAGGGAGGGAGCAGCCAAAACCTCCCTGGGCAACCTGTGCCAGTGTCTCACCACCCTCACTGCAAACAACTTCTTCCTTACATCCAGTTTCATTCTCCTCTCTGCCAGGTTAAACCCATTGCCCCTTGTCCTGTCATTGCAAGACCTTGTCAACANGTCTAAATCTTCCCTCTGCCAGTTTAAATCTATTGCCCCTTGTCCTGGCATTGCAAGACCTTGTCAATAGTCCCTCCACAGCCTTCCTGTAGCCCCCTTCAGATATTGGAAGGCTACTCTAAGGTCTCCTGGAAGCCTTCTCTTCTCCAGGCTGCAGAGCCCCAACTCTCTCAGCCTGTCCTTATAGCAGAGCTGCTGCAGCCCTCTGAGCATCTTCGCGGCCTCCTCTGGAACCACTCTAACACTTCCATGTCCTTTCTGTGCTGGAGACTCCAGAACTGCACACTACTCCAAGTGGGGTCTGAGGAGAGCAGAGCAAAGGGGCAGAATCCCCTCCCTTGCCCTGCTGGCCACGCTTCTCTTGATGCAGCTCAGCACTCAGTTGCTGTCTGGGCTGCACTCACACTGCAGGCTCATGTTGAGGTCCTTTTTCCCCAGGGCTGCTCTCAGCCATTCCCCACCCAGCCTGTATTTGTGCTTGGGATTGTGCCTACCCAGGTGCAGGACCTTACACCTGGCCTTGTTGAATTTCATGAGATTGGCCTGGGCCCACCTCTCCAGCCTGTCCAGGTCCCTCTGGATGGATCCCTACCCTCTAGTAGGATTTTGTTTGGAGATTTTGGAAGAGTGAGGTTTACGCTAATGCATTGGGGCAATCCTGTGTTTTTTATGCTGTGGAGAACATAAGGTTTCCTTTTTAGAAACATTAAGTCTATCTGGGTGTTTTAGGGTGCTTAGCTACTGATTAGTCTGAACATCTACCATTTCTGTGAAGGATCTCACTTCATGTTATGTGATAAACAGTAGGACACTTGTTCAGGAATAAATGACAAAAATTGTGAATAGGCTGCAGCTGAGCATAGAAGCTGTACATAGCAAAAAGTGTAAGGATTTATGTGCTACCAGTGGTATTTCCCATCCTGTCTGAACAACTGTCAGGCATCTCGCTCCCCTGTCTCCTCCTCCTTTTCAAGCACAAACATCAGTTCCTGGTGTGTGTTGGGGGGCCCTGCTGTTTTCTAGTCTTTCACTTTATTGAGTGCCTCATGGCCACTTAGGTGGTGGCAGTGGCAGTGTAGCTTTTGAAAGGAAAGCTGTCAGCTGTGACTCAGCTGAGGCCCTAAAGTAGAGTTTCAAGGACAAGTTCTAAACAATTATATGATAGAGACTATTGTTTTTTTCTTATTTCCTCTCAACTGGAGAGTCATTGAAAATATTTGGTACAGGGAGTGACCTAATATTCAAGAATATTCATTTGGAAAGTCCATGTTTTATAATCTCTATTTATAATCTCTCTTTTAAGGCTGAAGTTGAACCTCAGGACACAAACATAGACTCATCTTGTACATCCTGTAGCCAAGTCCAACATAGACTCAACTTGTACATCCTGCAGCCAAGTCCTGGAGCAGAATTTGGGAAACTAATCCTTCTGTAGCTCATTTCTTCTCAGTCCACAAAGCAACAACATGATAATAACAACAAAGTTTGTGTAAAGGCAGTAGGTACTGCTTAATGCTATCACTATGCATATAAATGGAAACACACTTTACATCAGATTAGAATTCCTGAAATGAAATTTCTCCTTTCCTTTGTCCCTTACTTCAGTGGTATATGAATTTTGTGCAGTTTATCACCAAATCAAAAACATGCTTATAATGGTGGAGAGCTGCTTGGCACCTGTTTATTCGATGGGCAGGCAAGCTGTTGGCTGCTCCTTCCAAGAAACAGTACAGTAAAGCACATCCCACAATGCTCCAAAAAGGACATGCTCTAAAGTGGATCAAGAGAACACATGCATCTATACTACATGTTCTCTTAAATTAGCAAACACTTTAACAGCACAATAACTTGTATTCACAAGATGTGATTGAATAGAAACCTGACTTTAGACTGACTGAAAACCTCTCTAATGAGAAATTAAAGCTAAAGAATGATCTTATCAAAAAGGATTCTGAACACTTTCCTTGGACCAAGAAACAAAATCTCTGAATGCCCTTTTGTGCTCAGAGTCGCTGAATGTTACTGGCTTCTTTCAGGAACGTCTTTATCTGGCTATTAAATGAGATTGGAACCAATCAGACAATCTCCCACTGATGATTTCTGGAGTAAAGCATGAAAAGAACTAGAGAACCTGATCCCACATTTCCTCTTCTGGTCCTTTCATTCTGTTTAGCTCTGCTCCCTTTTTCTTGTGAGTGATTAAGCAGCACTCAAAAGTCAATGAAGGGAAGGAAGGTAGGATGTATTTTGAAGGCCTTGGCCAAAAAGAAAGTTCATTAAGTTTCTGTGCAAAAGCAGCTAAAGGCCTTGGGGAGAAATATCTTTGTATGCTTTTTGAAATGCAGCCCCTTGGAAGAAAAAGAAAGCTTGGGCATGGCCAGCTAAAGAACAGAGAGAGGATTATCAGAGGAACACTTAGGAGCACAATTTCTGTGGATTCCAAAATGTTTGTTAGGTTTTCTATAAACCTTCCTTCACAAAAAAAAAAAAAAAAAGAAAAAAAAAAGGATAAAATATTGTCAATCTCTCCAAACATGAATCAAATATGAAAACTCTAAAGAACATGCAGTTACTCTCAGAAATGTCTGTAATGGCAATGCATGAGGTCATCAGAAGCACTATGAAACATACCTCAGCAAGGGTTAGTAAGCCAAGCTTGCAAGGAAACACTGTGTCAAAGAAGGTAGGGTTTGGACCTGTGGGTTTTGCCACAAGCTCCATCAGGACTGAAATTTAGCTAGCCTCTAAAACATTAATGTATTCTAAACCACAATTTTTCCTGGCTTTGTAATGCTCAGGAAGTACTTCTACAGGCTAAACAGATGACTTACAGACCTCTTAGAGCTACCATAAAAATGAATATTAGGAAATAACACACTCCATGCTATGTTGGCTTTGTGAAACTCATTGCATAATGTTTCTCTGCACAGTATATTTTCTTTGTGGCATGAGAGGTGCACAAGGCTTTTTCCGAGGGATGTAGTCTCTGCACTGGGCATCAGCTGTGCAATCAATGTTTTATTGGCCAATGAGATTGAAATGCAGCTCGTTCAATATTATGATGTGATTGAGGTTAGAAATCCCTCCCCCACTCCTCAAAATAAAATATTTGGTAACCTTAATTTAAGACTGTAGAGCCAATCCATTTCAGCTGATCATTTATGGTGACAGGGTGGCTTTTTTTTTAGCTGGGTGCAGCTGGGACAGTGGCACTGCACATATATTTGATTCCTTATTTTCATGGTGAATGGCAATGTTTGTTTGCTAAATGCAGGTGGGATGAAACTTGGAATGGTAGGTACCTGGCAGCAGTGACAAATGATGTTTCTATTTCCTCTCATCAACAAGATCCGTGGGAATAAAAACATGCAAAAGCATTTGATCTCTTCACATCAGCTTTGGATGCCTCCTCTGATGAAATCTGTGTCTCAGCTAGTCACCATCATCTCCTTTTAGATGGTAGAAAGAATTAGGCATTTAAGGGCATAAATTAGATGTTTCATTTTAGAGATCCCATTTAGATGTGAAATGTAGGCTAAAATAGCCCATTCTCTTTCAATGCCTCTATTTTTCCAAAAACCACAATGAGAAGGGAGCAATCAATCTTGTGTGTTGAAGTCTCCAGGCTGGAGAGGTGGGCACAAGCCAACCTCAGGAGGTTCAACAAGACCAAGTGCAAGGTCCTGCAGCTGGGTTGAGGCAATCCCCCAAGCACCAATACAGGCTGGGCAGTGACTACCTGGAGAGTAGCTCTGAGGAGAGGGACTTCGGGGTGCTGGTGGACCAGAAGCTCAACATGAGGCAGCAGTGGGCACTTGCAGCCCAGAAAGGAAACCAGAGTCTGGGCTGCGTCAGGAGAAGTGTGGCCAGCAGGTGAGGGAGGTGATTCTCTCCCTCTACTCCGCTCTGGTCTGACCCCACCTGGAGTACTGCATCCAGTTCTGGAGCCCCTGGTACAAGAGGGATGTGGAGATGCTGGAGTGTGTCCAGAGAAGGGCCATGCGGATGCGCAGAGGGCTGGAGCTGCTCTGCGGTGAGGACAGACTGAAAGAGTTGGGGCTGTGCAATCTGAAGAAGAGGAGGCTCCCAGGTGACCTTCTTGTGGCCTTCCTGTAGCTGAAGTGGGCTACAAAAAAGCTGAGGAGGGACTTTTTAGGTTCTTAGGTAGTGACAGGACTGGCGGAAATGGAGCAAAGCTGGAGGTGGGGAGATTGAGACTGGAGGTGAGGAGGAAGTTGTTCAGCATGAGAGTGGTGAGAGTCTGGCATGGGTTGCCCAGGGAGGTGGTTGAGGCCTCATCCCTGGAGGTGTTTAAGGCCAGGCTGGATGAGGCTGTGGGCAGCCTGATCTAGGATAGAGTGTCCCTGCCCATGGTAGGGGGGTTGGAACTGGATGATCCTTGTGGTCCTTTCCAACCCTGACTGATTCTATGATTCTATGATTGCAAGTCCACATTAAAGATATTTAGTCAGGTGAAATCCAGTTTAAGGCAAAGGCCAACATGAACACCCGAAAGCTCTTTACAGCTGTATAGAATATTGACCAGGAATTAAGAACTCATCTTACCAATGAGATCAAGAAGTAGAGCACTGTGTTTCCAGCAGAAATGTCTGATACAGACTTCTGTTTGTGCTTCCTACTTTGTGGAGGGATTTTGTCACAAAAAATGGTAGGAGGGGGGGAAAAAAAAAAAAGAAAGGAAAAGTATATAATGGAAATAATTTCCATAATGTTATTTTCAATGCAGTCTTAGACTGAAAGGCTTTTGTATCCCAAAAGAGTGCAAAAATTGAAAGTTTTTTCCCCCAAAGAGCCCAGGAATAGAAACTTGGCAAGTTGCTGCACACAAAAATAATCTGATTGGAGGCTACACTCACTGCTAATTCTTTCAGTGTAAAATAATTCACAAACAGGAACACCTTAAGGTTGTAAAACATCTTGTCATGCATCTCCAAACACGACATGACAAGCTGCAAGAGGAAGCAATTTGGCAGGTATACATTAGGAGCATTATATCATATGCAAATATTTCACTGTGTTCAATAGCATTTAAGTTTCTAATATCACAAAATGCTTTTGCAAAGCCCACATGAGCCTCTCCAGGCAATGTGGGCACAAACAACTGAGTGATTCCTGACAATGGAGCTGAAGTTGCCCATGATGAAAAGCAATCAAGCCATGGAAACTCGAAAAGTTACCACTTGTCATCTGCGCTCCCAGCACTGATTATGTGTGCCTCTCTGGCATACAATCAAGAATGATTGAATCATTGTGGTGTAAGAAATCATGGCCCAGCAACTGGGTGCTAATAACTGACTCTTCATGCTTTTCTCCACCACTGGGGTAAACACATTTTGCTTCATCCAATACAGTCTGTTTCATTATCAGGGTCATGAAGATGCTCAGAGAGCTGCAGCAGTTCTGCTGTAAGACAGCCTGGTAGAGTTGGGGCTCTCTAGCCTGGAGAAGAGCAGACTTCCAGGACACCTTAGAGCAGCCTTCCAGTACCTGCAGGGGGCCTACAGGAAGGCTGGGGAGGGACTATTGAGAAGGTCTTGCAATGACAGGACAAGGGGCAATAGGTTTAAACTGGCAGAGGGGAGATTGAAACTGGATGTTAGGAAGAAGTTCTTTTCAGTGAGGGTGGTGAGACACTGGCACAGGTTGTCCAGGGAGGTTGTGGGGCACAGAATCACCCAGTGTGATTGAGGATTGGGTGATTCTGTGCTCCACAACCTCCCTGGAGGTGTTGAAGGCCAGGTTGAATGAGGCCTTGAGTGACCTGTTCTAGTGGGTGGTGTCCCTGCCTATGGCAGGGGGTTGGAATTAGATGATCTTTGAGGTCCCTTCCAACCTTACCATTCTGTGATTCTGTGTTTCTGTGATTCTGTGATCTCCTATGGGTGCTTCCATAATTAATTTTTTACTAGGCTTTTTGGGTGGATTTTTCTCAAACCGTAGTTACCCAATTGGTAGAGTCAGGTGCAGATCACCTTGATGATGAAAGCTACAGGATTACTTTTCATTCACCTTATCCTTGTACGTCTACTCCTTTTCCCTCCTTAGTGCTAATGCTAACACTTGTGTTGCCAGGAATATGGTCTGGCTGAAAACTAAATCCATATAGATGAAAACCCCAAAAAGTTTCTGTCTGGCTCATGTCTCCTGGCTTTCTGATCAGCTGCTCAAGCACTAGCACTGATGTGAATGAAAGAGTGTGACTTGCACTGCTGGAGGTGTCAACGGAGCATGCAGCCCTGGGTTTTAGCTCTCTGTGTCCCAAGGCCTGGATTTGTGAAGCTGAGCTCTCTGATTCCAGCTCAGCTTTACTGAAAAAAAGTTATTTGCTGTTGAGCTCTAAGGGAACAGAAACCAAAGCCATGCAAAGGAAGAAAAGTGAAAACACAGAAGGAAAACTGTTGAGTTGTACATTAAGTACTTAGGAAAAAATTACTGGCATGCGACAGTATAATACTCCAAGAACTAAAATGAGAGCAACTCAGCAAGGCCAAGGTTCAGTCCTTTCCAAGAAGGAGGCTGATGCTTCCCCACTTGACTGATGGTTGCCTGTACAGCAGATACTCACAGGCTGTCTCTATCACAGGCAGTGAGCACACTCATGCTGAGCCTAGTAGCCTGTTAGCTTTGGCTGCCTGCTGTTTGTGTTAACTGATAAATAATTGTTGTGAGCCCATAAAATGTTTATAGTCCTGCTTGCAGTGTCTCTCCACCAGGGCTGTCCACACCTGTGCTTCCTCTGCCTCTGTAAATGCAACACTGAGACGTGCACACTGGAGCACACCCCAAGAGAAGCTGACAGCAGCTCACCACATCATCCTGTGTAATGGCACAATGAGTGCTATCAGAGAGAGGTTTTGATCCTCTCCAGCAGAACTGGGAACCAACTCTAAGTCAAAGCCTCAACCACTGTGATCCTGGTGAAAGTGGGGTGGTCACCAAACCACGCAGTTAATTCACTGTGCTCTGCTGCAGCCCAGCCAGATCTGTCCAGTGTGAGATGTCCTCCCTTGCTGCAGATTAGCACAGAGCCCACCAGCAGCACAGACAGACATCATATTGCTTGTCATCGACGTGTGTGGAGATGTGCCAATTGACACCAGCTGAGAATCTGGCTTATGTACAACTTGCATGGAATTTATTGGCAGCTAGGTTTGTGCACACAGGCTTTGTCTTCAGTGCAGAGAGGGGAGTTTCTGCAGGATTTACAGTTACCTTGCTGTAAAGTGCTAACAGAGGCTGGATGCTGGGAGATGTTGCTGCAAACAAGTAGCAGGTGAGGATTGTAGGGCTGAGTTAATTTAATTGTACTGAGCTTACAACCTGTGTCTTGTCATCAGGATTTTGCAGCAAGAATGATCTCTGCATAGAAACAACCATCACTGGAGTGAAGATAAACCATAGGTGACACCACAATTCATACAACAGATCACATTTTCCCACAGAGAGAATGGATACTGGGATGAAGACAAAAAAAAAATCACCAAATCAAACTGGTACCGTATGAATACACATCACATCTCATTTGCTGATTGTGACAGAGAGCTAAACTGATCCTAGAAATGCACTATCTGTACAAATGGGAAAGCTGCTGTGTTTGTGTGTACATAATAGGCTCATCCCTGCTGGGAAGCTAGCAATAGGTTATGGGTGGTTGAGACTCGACATGCCTAATTGCTTCACCTTGGTAATCGGTGACAAAACGCGGGGCAAGGAGCAGGGAGAAAAGTAGCAGAGGTGGCTCTCAGCCAGACTAATGCATTATTCAGGTATTCTTTTCATGAAGAGTCATTTCCAAACTAGTGATCCTCACTGTAACTCTCATCCTCTCTTTCATTTGTCTCATTAGACCCACTGGACTCATTTACACCTGTTCAGATGAGTTAACTTTCAAAGGCAATAAATGAAGGGGTAAATGAAAAAAACTGCCTACTCCCCAGGGGTGTTTTTGTGCTAACCCATTCATTACTGCCTGACTAATGTCCAGAAGCATGAGATTTTATACCCTTTAAGTGCATTTATTCTGTTTTACCTAACTAGCTGCTATTAACCCTGTGTCTAATTAAGATTTCCATTTCTTGGATGTGCAACAGGAAAGAACTGCTGTATTCTTTCACGTAAAACTTTCTTACCAGTTGGCAAAATGATCTTTGCTCACAACCTGTAAGACTCTTTGCACTTCTTGGAAATGAAAAATGTCAGCAAACTTTTCTGGATTATGAGCAGAGAAAGGAATATATTGGCATGGAATAGATTGTCTGCATTTATGAATCCAAATGANTTCCCCCCATTCCCCCCATTCCCCCCATTTTTTTTTCCTCTTCCTCTCCTCTGTAGGAAGTTATTCAGACCAAGAAAACCCAGAAAACTAAACTGGCAATCAGCAAATGAGGCAAGTAGCATGCTTATTGAGCTCAACTCCTGAAGATACATTGCTCTAAGGCTGAAAGCTCACTTTATGGTTTCCTTTTAAAGAGCATTCCTTCTTCTTGCACAAGCTCTTTTAAGCTAACACTATTTGCCACCCCTTCCATGGCTGGAAAATGCAAATAAAACCTGCATGGAAACATTTTGCAACCCTTTCAAAATCAGCTCTAGTTTTGCACACTGGTTCTGAGAGAAGCCTGTGTTTGCTCACAGAACATCTTCTGAAGACTTTGCAGAAATGTATCACATTTCAAAGTTCCCTGTTAACATTTTTGCACTTGTAGGAAATTTTCATGGGCAGATTTTTGGGTTTTTTTGCTGGTCTATGTTTGAGGCTTCTTCATTTAAATTTATTTTTTTTTCTTTCCTGGAGAAGCAGATGGAAAGCAGTGCAAACTCTGAGGAAGAAAACTGATAATTTTTGTTGCTATGATTTTACCATTCCAGTGCCAACTGCCTGTCCCAGCACTGCTATAGTGTGTAGCTCATTAGTGTCTCCCAATGCGTTTTCCTTTGTAAGTGTAGTTAGTCTGCAGAAATGCAGATGCTCAGAGTACTACCTTTTAATTTTTGCACTTGTAGGAAATTTTCATGGACAGAGTTTTGGGGGTTTTTTGTGTTGTTTGTTTTGGTTTTTTTTTCCTGGTCTATGTTTGAGGCTTCTTCGTTTAAATATTACAAATACATTTTTTGTTTCATGAAGCGGAAGATGGAAAGCAGTGCAAACTCTGAGGAAGAAAACTGATAATTTTTGTTGCTATAATTTTACCATTCCAGTGCCAGTTGCCTGTCCCAGCACTGCTATAGCATGCAGCTCATTAGTGTCTCCCAATGCGTTTTCCTTTGTAAGTGTAGTTAATCTACAGAAATGCAGATGCTCAGAGTCCTGCCCTTTCATTTGGTTCTTATTCATCACTTGTCCAGGCTTATAATCATACTGTCCTAGAATTTATCTTTGATCTGTGTAGGCTCTGACTAACACTAAAATGGTAGATATTAAGCATCTCTTTTTGTGTGTGTAGGGGTTCTCTGGAATCTCCTTCAGCATGTTTTTTGTTTGTTTTTTGTTTTTTTTTTTTTTTTTTATCAGTTCCTCTATAATTTAAAGAGCATCCAGGAAATGCTAATGAGGTGTTGAAAGCATTAGCAGCATTTGCAAAATGGAGAACTGTAAATTAGCCTAGAAAGGAACCCTTCTAATTTAACTTGAATTTGTAAGCACAGGCCTACATATTTTCTTTACAATTGTCTTTGTTGTGTCTTTACGAACAGTACATTCTCTGGTGTTTGCAGTGTGATGAGGTTTTTATTTACCTGATAAGAATTTATCAACAGTGTGTGGTTGTTATTTAGCAGTGTTTTGTCTTGGGATGTGTTTCCCTGAGAAGATAGGCAATGTTTAAGAGACATATTGCCATCACTCCGTCTTTTGCTTGCACAACATAAAAGGACCCAAAGGCTTGCTAAGAGTAAGGCTGATGGATAACCTTCATCTTCAGTCTACACAACCTAAAACCCAATTCTCTCACAAAAATAAAATGGAGATGCATATAATGAGTGCCTGTAACCACTCAGGGCAGGGCTACCTCAGCTTGCTCCTTTCCCATGCTGGCCAGTATCAGCCAGGGTCTCAGGATGACTATCTATGCACTACCTTTCCTACAGCACTTAGAATCAGAGAATCAGTCAGGGTTGGAAAGGACCACAAAGATAATCCAGTTCCAACACCTCTGTCATGGGCAGGGACGCTCTATCCTAGATCAGGCTGCCCACAGCCTCATCCAGCCTGGCCTTAAACACCTCCAGGGATGGGGCCTCAACCACCTCCCTGGGCAACCCATGCCAGACTCTCACCACTCTCATGCTGAACAATTTTCTCCTCACCTCCAGTCTCAATCTCCCCACCTCCAGCTTTGCTCCATTCCCCCTAGTCCTGTCACTACCTAAGAGCCTCAAAAGTCCCTCCCCAGCTTTTTTGTAGCCCACTTCAGCTACGGGAAGGCCACAAGAAGGTCACCTGTGAGTATCTCCAGACTGCACAGTCCTGTCCTCACAGCAGAGCAGCTCCAGCCCTCTGCGCATCCGCATGGCCCTTTTCTGCACACACTCCAGCATCTCCACATCCCTCTTGTACCAGGGACTCCAGAACTGGATGCAGTACTCCAGGTGGGGTCAGACCAGAGCGGAGCAGAGGGGGAGAATCATCTCCCTGGCCCTGCTGGCCACACTTCTCCTGATGCAGCTCAGGCTCTGGTTGGTTTTCTGGGCTGCAAGTGCCCACTGCTGCCTCATGTTGAGCTTCTTGTCCACCAGCACCCCCAAGTCCCTCTCCTCAGAGCTGCTCTCCAGTGCAGGCAGAAAAAGGAGCAGATAGCATTGTGAGGAGCCCTGTCCAGAAGAATCCAGGGAAACACTAGCTGCTTATTTTCCCCGTATCTGGCACTAGCAATATCAGTATTTCAGTGTGCGAACACACCACATGCATGTCCCTAACTTGTGTAAGAGGAGATTTTTTATAGCTGTATTAACACCTAATGAAATCCATGACAGTGAAATCTATTACAGCAGTAGATTTTTACACATGGGGACAGCCCTTCTGAACTAAAATAAAACTGCAAAGCATGGCTTTATCCATGTACTTTTTGTCTGTATCCTTGCTGTGCCTGATACTGATCATAATTTGCAAGAAGCTGGAGGCTCTTCTGGTTTCCAGTGTGTTTTCCCTTGATCTTTTTCAAATGACCATCTATCTTCTATATCACAGAGTTTTCTATGGCATCCATCACTGTTCAATGTACACACTTCCCTGCTAAATCAATTTTACATTGTGAAGTCCCTGCAGGACTCTGCGGCTGTTTCTGCTCAAGCCCACAGTCTGCTTGGGGAATACTTTGTTTTAAATCAGCATCATTCTCAAAACCTTTTAAATTGTGCCAGAGTAGGACTGTCTTTCTAGCATGGACAAAAAAGGGCTTAGGAGCGTGTGTTTGGAGGGATGAGAGATAATTTAAGTGATGTGTTTTTCCTCTAAATGCCCAGATCTGGTTTTGAAATCAATTTATAGGGAAATTATCCTTTCCAAGCAATGTATATTGAATCTTCATTGCCTTGTGTGGAATTCTTCACTGTTTCATCATGGCCTTTGCTAAAGGAAGTAAGAGAAATGAAAGGGAAAAAAAAAAAAACAACAGAGAGAGAAAGAAATGCTGTGTCTGAAGGATCATTTAGACTTGTCATAGAACCATAGAATCATAGAATGGTAAGGTTAGAAGGGACCTCAAACATCATTTAGTTCCAACCCCCTGCCATAGGTAGGGACACTTCCCACTAATACAGGTCACTCAAGGCCTCCTCCAACCTGGCCTTCAACACCTCCCTGGGCAACCTGTGCCAGTGTCTCACCAGCCTCACTGCAAAGAATCGCCTCCTAACATCCAGTTTCAATCTCCCCTCTGCCAGTTGAAACCCATTGCCCTTTGTCCTGTCATTGCAAGACCTTATCAGTAGTCCCTTCCCAACCTTTTTGTAGGCCCTCTTCAGATACTGTAAGGCTACTCTAAGGTCTCCTGGAAGCCTTCCCTTCTCCAGGCTGCATAGTCCCAACTCTACAAGCCTGTCCCCATAGCAGAGCTGCTGCAGCCTTCTGAGCATCTTCGTGGTCTCCTCTGGACCTGTTCCAACAGTTCCATGTCCTTCCTGTGCTGGGGACTCCAGATCTGCACACAGGACTCCAGATGGGGTCTAAGGAGAGCAGGACAAAGGGGCAGAATCCCCTCCCTTGCTCTGCTGCCCACACAGTTCTTGCTGCAGCCCAGCACTCAGTTGCTGTCTGGGCTGCACTCACACTGCAGGCTCACGTTAAGCTTTTCATCACCCCAGACCCCAAGGTCCTTTTCCTCAGGGCTGCTCTCAGCCATTCCCCACCTAGCCTGGATTTCTACTTGGGATTGTGCCTACCCAGCTGCAGGACCTCACGCTTGGTCTTGTTGAATTTCATGAGGTTGGCTTGGCCCCACCTCTCCAGCCTGTCCAGGTCCTTCTGGATGGATCCCTGCCCTCTAGAAAGTCGACTGTGCTACACAGCTTGATGCCATCTGTAAACCTGCTGAAGGTGCACTGTCCATGTCCCTGACAAAGATGTTAAACAGCACTGGTGCCAGCACTGGTGCCAGCACTTACCCCTGCCATTGTCATTAGGTTCTAGGAAAACAAATTTTTATACTTGCTGATTGGTATCCAACGTACCAACCTCTGCTGTCAGTCAGAAGCTCTGGTGAGTTGTAAGGGAATGAATGTGTGAGGACAAATGACAATACACACACACACACACACTGCTGAGGATGCAATTGCCACATCACACTGCTAATGCTCTAGCAAGTGTTTGGTGATACTCAGTATTTAAGGCGTTAGTTGAAAAGAGTTAAAGATCTGATTCCTGGTTTTGACTTTGCTATCAACTGGCTCTGTGGGGTTAAGGCAATCACTCCACTCATATGGGATGTCTGTCCAGGACTTAAGTTTCTGTGCACACCTCATCTCTACGACCACCTCTTCTTATTGCTGTGACTTTAATTTTCCTTCACCACTCTGGTTTTTGTTTTGCTATTCACCTCTTATTTCTGCAATCGTGGAGGAGAAAACTGCTGTCTCTGCACAGGGTCCCTCTTGTAACGGCTAGCGATCATGAATGGGCAGCAGAATGCTGCCAGTCACCAGGACTTAGCTTGAACTTAAAAGCTTCTGGAGTCAGGGCCATCATCCTACTCTCTGTTCCAATTTGCTGCAAAGCAAATGGAGCTCCAATCCTGGACGGTGCTTTGGACACTGTGACCTTGCAGGAGAACTTCAGGAATCAATGAGAAATAGCCTTCAATTTGAGAAGGTAACAGGGAACCAGATCTGAGATCGCTGGCTCAGGTCAACAGAAAACAGCTTTTGTATTAATATTTAATTGTAATAAAGCAGGTTTAAGTGGACTTCTCCTCAGAGGGATAGTTTAAGCTGTCCCTGACTAATAATATGACATCTATTTTCATTCTAATATTTCAGTTAACTGCTCCTTCATTCATTTCTGACAGAGTATTTTATTCTCGCCACCCCAGCTCAGTTTCTGGTCACTTCTACGCCCATGGAAGACACATAAAGATGAAACAGTCTGAGGGTATGTCAGGAAAGCTTCCAGTCCTGCATACGCAGCATTACTGGAAGAGACAAGGTACAACTTTGTGAATTCTTTAGGGTTACCCAAGAGCTCACAGCATCAAGAGCCTTTATCAGGTACTGGAGTGCATGGCAAACACCTGTAGGCTAATGGGGTAGTGGCAGGTGATGCACAGGGGCTACAGTCCGACACATGAAGCAAGACCATCCTCCACATCAATTCCCTTTCTTATCTTCTCTTCCCACCTGAATCATCTAGCCACCTGCCTGTTCAGCACAGTCTCTGCATCCAAAGGGACTTCACATTGCTACTGCCCTGCTAGGTGTACAGCCTGACAGGACCATGCATTTTCCTCTAGGTTATTAATTTCTCCTACAGAAGGAATGAGGAGGTCATAATTCAGGAGATCATGAGCAAAACCTGCTCTGTGGGGTGTGAACTTGCTGCATAGTGAATGGTTTGCAATAATTGTCTGCAATGGTTTCTACCTTCTCCAAGACAAATGCTTCTGACATTAAAAATGAGAATCACTTTTCTACACTTGCATTGCTGGTCAAGGAACTTGCATAGGATGTCAGGTAAAAACATGTCCATAAACACATCACAGACAGCTTATACACTACCTAACAAACGCACAGCCAAGACTGTCCAGAGGAACCTGTTCATATATCTTCAACCTAAAAAATACATAATTGGTTTTCAGTGTTGTGATAGGCCTAAGCAGGCTAAAATAGGCTTACACATATCCTGGCTTGCCCAGACATCTTTTTGTGTTCTCCCTCCTTCTCTTTTGGGGAGAAGCAACCATGGGAAAGAGGACAAAGAACCTGGAGCCACTGGGTCTGAGGACCCTGGCCATTTGCATCCTGTGGTAAACAAGGTACACAGGCTCAGTTTGTGCCTGCCTTGTGCAAACCCTGTGTGCTGCCCTAAAAAGGGGAAACCAAGCCTCTGGCTTTATCCAATATGGTCAAGCTTGGCTAACTGCCTTTCTGATTGGCTGTTCTCTGTCCAAAGGCTCATTAGTCTTAGGCTGTATTGATTAAAGGAGATGAGCAGGTGACACAATGTGCTCTGTCAATGTATCTGTGCTCTCTGCCATTGTATTCATACTGCCTTATATCTTGGACTACCTGGAAACTGCCTGATAAGAGTTTACCAGGAACAGGCTCTAAATGCCTGCATGTGATTGGCCTGCACAGCCAGCATGACATTGTGCTGAGACTGCACATCACAAGACATCCTGCCTGCACCTGAAAGCCTACTGCCAAGACAGGAATCTCTGGAGATACACAGATCATCCAGAGGAGATCAGGATCGGGTCAGAGATTGTCTGCCTCCTTTCCACAGCAGCCTGAAGCCTGGAAAAAAATCAGAAGTCTCAGGGGTTGACAAGACAGAATTCCCTGAAAGCGTTTGGGTACTGTCTGAAGCTGTAGCCAGCCCTGCCATCCAGGAGATATTTTGTGAGTAAATACTTCAAGCCTCTTGTAATTCACCATTGCCTTCTGCCATAAGCAGAAAGGAGCTCCCTGAGTCCATCTAGTGGGCAAGCGGAGTATTGACCGCAAGCGGTACACTGGCCGCAGGAACCTTCTCTTCCAGTTCAATTGGGTTCAATTTGTTACATATTATTACTAGTTATTTCTAGATCCTGTTACTACCTTTATAAAATTTCCATGACTGTGCAAAAAAAAAATTATTAAAAGGAGTGGCCGGGGTGGGGAGAATTCTGAATATTGAGTATTAATAAGCAACATTAAGCTTTAAAATCTTCTCACATCAATTAATTACCCTTCCATTATATTCAGCTTTCTTAATTTCCAGTTTGTCTTTTGAACACTCCCAGTAAAATATTTCACTCCTACTGAGAGTCAGTTTTATAGATTAGTTAGTGACATTTGAATTGTAATGACAGAAATATTTACAGCATTAAGCAAGAAGACTCTGCTATTGAGTCTACAATGATGTGATCCAAATTCACACAGGATTGCCACATATTGGTGTTCTTGGTGAATTTAGAATGGGAAATGCCATGGAACCTGTAACATTGTTTGCTTCGTTTTGTTTTGTTCTTTTTTCAGAAATTGGATGACTTTATATAGAATCATAGAATGGTAAGGTTGGAAGGGACCTCAAGGATCATCTAGTTATCTCCCCCTGCCATAGGC
>VWZE01016600.1:21881-37537 GCA_013396675.1 Eubucco bourcierii | reverse complement strand
GGGTGTGATGCTCCAGGGTGTGAAGCTCCAGGGTGTGAAGCTCCAGGGTGTGATGCTCCAGGGTGTGATGCTTCAGGGTGTGGTGCTCCAGGGTGTGGTGCTCCAGGGTGTGATGCTCCAGGGTGTGATGCTCCAGGGTGTGATGCTCCAGGGTGTGATGCTCCAGGGTGTGATGCTCCAGGGTGTGATGCTCCAGGGTGTGATGCTCCAGGGTGTGATGCTCCAGGGTGTGATGCTCCAGGGTGTGATGCTCCAGGGTGTGATGCTCCAGGGTGTGATGCTCCAGGGTGTGATGCTCCAGGGTGTGATGCTCCAGGGTGTGATGCTCCAGGGTGTGATGCTCCAGGGTGTGATGCTCCAGGGTGTGATGCTCCAGGGTGTGATGCTCCAGGGTGTGATGCTCCAGGGTGTGATGCTCCAGGGTGTGATGCTCCAGGGTGTGATGCTCCAGGGTGTGATGCTCCAGGGTGTGATGCTCCAGGGTGTGATGCTCCAGGGTGTGATGCTCCAGGGTGTGATGCTCCAGGGTGTGATGCTCCAGGGTGTGATGCTCCAGGGTGTGATGCTCCAGGGTGTGATGCTCCAGGGTGTGATGCTCCAGGGTGTGATGCTCCAGGGTGTGATGCTCCAGGGTGTGATGNTGAGGAGACCTTGAAGGTTGTTGAATCCAACCAGCAGCAAAGGTGGTGAAAGGTCTGGAGAACAGGGCTGGTGAGGAGCAGTTGAAGGAGCTGGAGGTGTTTAGTGTGTAGGAGGATGAGAGGAGACCTCATTGCTTCCTGAAAGGAGATTGCAGTGAGGTGAAGGTTGGGTTGGGCTCTTCTCTGTAGGATCAGGGCATTGAGCACTCAGACTTGATGATCCCTGCCTGGATGTGTTCCTGTGTGCCCTGAGTTAGATTGTATGGTCTTGATTTGGCAGGGGAGTTGAACCTGCTGATCTCTTTGGGTCCTTTTCAACCCCTGACATCCTCTGATTCTGTGAGCCTGTGATCCAGTGATCCAGTGATCCTGTGATGTGCCAACCTGACCTAGGTGGAGGTGTCTCTGCTAATTGCAGAGGGGTTGGACAAGATGACCTTTGAGGATCTCTTCCCACCCCATGCATTCAGTGACTCAAAACATTGGATTTGTACCTCAGTTGGGCACTCCCCTACCCATTGACCCTTTGGCCTTGCCCTCTCCTTTATCTGCTCCTTGAATGTCTTTTCCAGACCTTTTTTTTTTTCCTTTTTCAGTTTGAAAAAGAGGAGGCTGAGGGGGGACCTTAACACTGCTTACAGCTATGTGAAAGGAGGTTGTGGGGAGGCTGCTGCTGGGCTCTGCTCACAGGGAATTGGAGACAGCCTCAAGCTGAGGCTGGGGAGGTTCAGATTGGACATTAGGGAAAAGATTTTCCTGGAGAGAGTGGTCAGGGACTGGAATGAGCTGCCCAGGGAGGTGGTGGAGTCCCCAACCCTGAGGGTGTTGGGGTGATTTGAATTTCTTCCTAATTTGAATTTCTTGATGTGAATACAGAAAAAAAAAAAAACAAAAAACCAAACCAAACAGAAATTCTGTGATTCTGTGACCTGGGGCAAGATTCAAAGAATTCAAAATTCAAAGAATTTCTTCCTAATTTCCACTCTCAGTGTTCCCTCTCTCAGCTCAAAGCCATTGTCCCTCACCCTGTCACTCCCAGCCCTTGGCAAAAGTCCCTCCCCAGCTCTCTTGTAAGCTCTTTCAGGTACTGGAAGGCCACTCTAAGGTCTCCCTGGAGCCTTCTCTTCTCCAGACTAAGCAGCCCAAATCTCTCAGCCTTTCCTCCCAGAGCACTGCTCCAGTCCCTTCATTATCCTTGCAGCCCTCTGTTGGACTATCTCAAGTAGATCCCTGCCCCTCCTGAGGTCATTTGGATGTGGTGCTTGGGGATATGGTTGAGGATGCACTCTGTAGAGTAAGGGTATGGGTTGGACCTGGTGATCCTGAGGAAAATTCTGTGGTTCTGTGATTCTGTGATCTGGGGCAGCTCTCCCTTGCTAGGCTGCACCTTTGAGGGGTGCCTGGAAAGCCCTGGGGGGAGTGAGTGTAGAGAAGGTGTGGGAGGGCAGGGCAGAAGCAGGGCTGGCTGGAGCTATCAATCTCAGGGCTGTTTCTAATCAGCTGCAGCCCGGCTGGTGAGCAAATGGCAGCTCATTTGCAAAGCTTTCACTCTCTGCTCTCATTAGCATAAGTATTGTTTTCCATTTTCCATGGTGATTCACACTAAACTAATGCAAATTCATCTGTCATCTGAAGAGAGCCCAGCAAAGGGCAACTGTGAATTCGATTAGTGCCTTTTTGCCCCTCTCTAGCAGCTGCCCCTTGGTATGGGCTGAGTCCTGCTTGACCTTCCCACGGTGGGAGCAGACTTGTGTCTGTTTGCTGCATCAGATTGCAACTTGCAGATCTCCATACTGATACAGCATTAGTAATTCTGACTGCCAAGGTGACTCAGGCTCTTACTCCCAGGCTTATGATAAATGATGCCTTTCATCCATACCCTGTCTTGATCGTTTGAAGAAGCCACAATTTGCCTAGCAGCTTGAAATCCGTTGCTGTTTGTGGTTGGCTTGGGTGATTTGCTGGCTAAGCTGTCAGCTCCTGGCTTGGATGCCAACACTCTGTGCTGGGTTAGGAACTGGCTGGAGGGCAGAGCCCAGAGAGTGGTGGTGAATGGTGCCACATGCAGCTGGAGGCCTGGCACTAGCAGTGTGCCCCAGGGATCAGTGCTGGGCCCCATCCTCTGGAACATCTTCAGTGATGATCTGAACGAGGGCATCGAGTCAGGCACAGCAAATTTGCAGCTGACACCCAGCTGGGCGTTGATGTTGCTGGGTTGGAGGGCAGAAGGGCTCTGCAGCAGGACCTCGACTGCACAGATGGGCAGAGTCCAAGGGGATGGAGCTCAACAAATCCAAGTGCCAGGTGCTGCACTTTGGCCACAACAACCCCATGCAGAGCTACAGGCTGGGCTGGGAGTGGCTGGAGAGCAGCCAAACAGAAAGGGATCTGGGGGTGCTGATTGACACCCACCTGAACATGAGCCAGCAGTGTGCCCAGGTGGCCAAGAAGGCCAATGGCATCCTGGCCTGCATCAGCAAGAGTGTGGCCAGCAGGAGCAGGGAGCTCATTCTCCCCCTGGACTCTGCACTGCTTAGGCCACACCTTGAGTGCTGTGTCCAGTTCTGGGCCCCTCCATTGAAGAAGGACATTGAGGTGCTTGAGTGTGTCCAGAGAAGGGCAACGAGGCTGGGGAGAGGCCTGGAGCACAGCCCTATGGAGAGAGGCTGAGGGAGCTGGGATTGGTTAGCCTGGAGAAGAGGAGGCTCAGGGGAGACCTTCTTGCTGTCTCCAGCTACCTGAAGGGTGCTTGTAGCCAGGAGGAGGTTGCTTTCTTCTCTCAGGCAAGCAGCAGCAGAACAAGAGGACACAGTCTGAAGCTGTGCCAGGGGAAGTTTAGGCTGGAGGTGAGGAGAAAGTTGTTGCCTGAGAGAGTCATTGCCTGCTGGAATGGGCTGCCCAGGGAGGTGGTGGAGTCACCATGGAGGTGTTCAAGGCAGGTTTGGACGTGGCACTTGGTGCCATGGTCTGGTCTGGAGGGCTGTGGTAATGGGTTGGACTTGATGAGCTTTGAGGTCTCTTCCAACCTTGGTGATACTGTGACACTGGGATACTGTGGTACTGTGATACTGTGATTAGAAGGGGTGAGAGCAGTCCCAGGCCTGCCCTCCTTGAGTGACATCAAATACAAAGTACCTGTGAGTTGGGCTTGCTCTCAGCATGGGCAGCCAGTTCCATGCCACAGTTTTGTAAGTGCAGGAAGCTGGTGCTGGAGAAATCCTTCTAGTTTGAGTTGTGCTGGTGGCACAGAACTGGAAAGGCTGAGAGCTGGGTTGGTTCAGCCTTGAGAAGGCTTCGAGGAGACCTTGTCACCATGAACCAGTACATAGAGAGTGGATAATAGGAGGATGGAGACTTCCTTTTGATAAGGAGCCCTGGTGGAAAAGACAAGAGGTAATGGGGACAAGTTATTCCTGGGGAGATTCCCATGGGATTACAGATTTTTTCCTCAGTCAGACATTGGAATCATTTCCCAAAGGCATCAGTGGAGTCCTCTCCATTGGACACCTCTAAGACTCAGCTTGCCAGGCTGCTGGGCCAGCTCATTCCAGCTGCACCATCACCTAGAAAGGTTGGAGCAGATGAGCCTTGGGGTCCCTTCCAACCTGGCATGCTGGGATTCTGTGAAAACTCCTCTCAGTTTTATCCTGCAATTCTTTCTGCTTCACTCAGGACAGGTCCATTTGCTCCTAGGTTGTTGCCATGGCTCCCTCAGTAGCCTTGGTGTGGAACAGAATCACACAGAACCACAGCAACATACAGCTTGGCAAACCCCTCAGCATCACCAGGTCCAACCTAGAACCCTGCTCTACAAGGTCCACCTTAAACCATAGCCACAAGCACCACATCCAAACCACCCTGAAACACAGCCAGGGCTGGGGCCTCCACCACCAACCTGGGCAGCTCATTCCAGTCCCTGACCAATCTTTCTGTGGAAAACTTACCCTTAATGTCCAATCTAAACTTCCCCAGCCTCAGCTTGAGGTCGCTCCTCTTTGTTTTGTCACCAATTCCCTGTGAGCAGAGCCCTGCAGCAGCCTCTCCACAATGTCCCTTCAGGTAGCTGTAGACAGCAATGAGGTCTCCTCTCAGCCTCCTCTTCCCTTCTTTCTCTGGAAAGGGGAATTGAAATGCTGTGCTTTGTTGAATACTAAGGGATCCTCCTAGACAGTAATTGCTGCTGAAATGCATTATCAGGTCACAGGATGCTGCAGGGGGAAGGTGATGACAGTGGAGTTGCCTGATACTTCCCCTTCCCAATGCTCTGAATTGGCTGGAGTGGGAGCCGTGAGGATAAACAAAGAGTCCACAAAGTACTTTCCTTGCCCAGAGTCTCCCAGGCTATAATTCTCCAGGGTGCAGACTCTATAAATTCCCTTTCACTGCTGGCATGTTAATGGCACTTGGGGAGATGTCACTTCAAAAGTGAAATGAGCAATGACACAGGGAGCAGCAGAAGGTAAATGGCTTTTAACTGGCTAACCTGTCAGTTAAAGGCGGAATTATTTCCCTGCTGTCACTTCTCTTTACTTTACCCTCTTGTGTTATTGGCCCTTCCTGACAGTGGTTGAGAGGAGTGATGCCCTTGGCCCTGGGATGTGCTGATTACCTTTGTCCCTCTCTGTTTGTGGTGGAGTAGCAGGCAGATGGAGGTAAAGTCAACTCCCATTCTTCTCTTCGAGGTAGGGGGAAGTGACTGTCGCTGTGAGATGCTCACCACTTAGGTGGCAACATCCTTCACTAACAATCAGCTGCTGTGGTGTCTCCTAGACAGATGTGCCAAGTAAATGGACCTTGTCCTCAGTGTGGTGTTTCAGGTCCAGGGTCATTATCTGGGTTTTCTAGCCCGTGAAGAGACATCTAAATATAGCTTTGCATTGGTCTGCTGGAGGAGTAGTGCTTTGGGAACAGGATTCACAGATTGTAATTGCTTGGAAGGGACTCTCAAAGGTCATCTTGTCCAACATCTCTGCAGCAAGCAGGGACATCTCCAACTGAGTCAGTCTGTCCAGGGCCAAAATGTGTCCTCAGATGCTCCATCGGAGTGGGAAATCAACCCCTAAGTTCTTGAGGCTGGATGTTGGATGATGGTAACTGGAGTTCATTGTGTCATGTGCTGTGTTCAGGTCACAAGAAATTTAGTGTGTGTTGATCTGCTGGAGGGTAGGAAGGGTCTGCAGAGACATCTGGACAGGTTGGATCAATGAGCCAACTTGTAGAGGTTTAGTAAGTCCAAGTGCCAGGCCCTGCACTTGAGTCACAACAACCCTTGAAATGGGACAGAGTGGTTGGAAACTGCCCAGCAGAAAAGGACCTGGAGGTGCTGGTGGGCAGCAGCTGAACATGAGGCAGCAGTGTGCCAAGGTGGCCATGGAAAGCCAACAGCATCCTGGCCTGGATCAGGAATTGTGTGGCCAACAGGAGTAGGGAGGTGATTGTGCCCCTGAACGGGATATTGGGGAGGCCACACCATGGATACTGGGTTCAGTTTTGGGCCCCTCACTCCAAGTAGAACATTGAGGGGCTGGAGCAGGTCCAGAGAGGGGCAACAAAGCTGGAGAAGGGTCTGGAGAACAGGGTTGAGGAGGAGCAGCTGAGGGAGCTGGGGGAGTGTGGAGAAGAGGAGGCTGAGAGGAGACCTCATTGCTCTCTGCAGCTCCCTGAGAGGAGGTTGCAGTGAGGTTGGGGTTGGGCTCTTTTCCTAAGTAACTAAGGACAGGACAAAAGGAAATGGCCTGAAATTGTGCCAGGGGAGGGTTAGGTTGGAGAGGAGGAACAATTTCTTTGCTGCAAGAGTGGTCAGGGATTGGCACAGGCTGCCCAGCGAGGTGGTGGAGTCCCCATCCCTGGAGGTGTTCAAGAAAGGTGTGGCCATGGCACTTTGGGATGTGGTTTAGTGGCCATGGTGGTGCTGGGTTGCTGCTTGGCCTGGATGATCTTGAAAGCCTTTTCCAACCATAATCATTCTGTGATTCCAAGATGTCTGATGCTAAGGTAAATTCTGCTGCTGCTTTACAATTTTGCTGGCAGGTTGAGGGGAAATTTATGTGAGGGAGTTGGGATGAATGATGTGGGTGAGTCATTACTTGAAGGTAAGTGATAAAAGCAGCTTTAGGTGCCATAAACCTGATCAAACCCAGAGTGTTATAGAAATTCTGCAAATGAATCTATTATTTATGCAGTGGTCTCAGGATCACAGAAGCTCTCCCTTCTCAGCAGAATAATTGTTGGTAAGTAGCAGCAGAGTGCAAGAACTGAGCTCTGGATCACAGAACTTTGCTTTCACTCTGTGGGTCTGCCTTGGAAGCAGAAATGCCCCTGTGGTTGTGCTACCATCAGTGACACCAGGCAGACAAAGTCTGGAGGACTGCACAAGCTGGAGCACAAGAGGCTCCATCTGAGCAGGAGAATCTTGTTTGGTGTGAGGGTACTGGAGGCCTGGAGCAGGCTGCCCAGAGAGGTTGTGGAGTCTCCTTCTGGGAGGTTTTCAAGACCCATCTGGATGCATTCCTGTGAGACCTGCCCTAAGTGATCCTGCTTTGGCAGGGGGTTTGGGCTGGATGGTCTCTGGAGGTCCCTTCCAACCTCTAACATTCTGTGACTCTGTGGTTTCTTGCTGCTTTCCTCTACCTGAGCAAACTCTGAAGTGGCAGCTACCTTCAAGTTTCAGTGGATCTTATTTGGTGTTAGATTAACTAATGAGGGCTCTACTCTTACTCAGTTTTGAGTCTTTTATCCCTTCTTTTAAATGCCTTTCTGGGAGGTGAGTGAGGAAAAGCCCAGTGAATGAATATTGTTGTGCAGCAAAGCCACTTAATATGCTTTGAGTGTGTTCCTTGTGGCCCATTGAGAACCAAACATCCCTGAGCCTCAGAGTCCAGCTCAGGAACCTGAATCAAACAGGAGGCATTCAGAGTTATTTCAGACACTTGGAACAGTGGCAGAAGTCTTTTAAGTTCACTGGGAAACACATGGAAAAGCAGATGGTTCCCTTGTGACAGACCCCAGAACATAAGAGGGAAACAGAATCTGTTCCCATCCCTCTTTGAGCTGGAGCAAAGCATCTTATAAAAATGCCTTTGCCTGTGTGCTAAATAAATAAATTTTAAAATGAACCTTCTGGCCAATCACAGTTTAGCTACCCTGCAATTAAACAAATCCACAAACTGGCAACACATTTACATCTCATTATGGGGAGGCAACTGCAGCAACTGCATGAGAATTTAGAAATTAGGCACAATTACCATGTTGGCTGCAGGCAGGAGTGAGGGAGGGGAAGGAAGAATTATTGAGGGAGGTTTTTAAGAGAAGTTTGATGGCTCCTTAATTGGCTGCTGCCTCCCCAGTCCCACCCAGCTCTGGTGTTTCAATGAGTTTTTGCAACCAGAGTGGTTGCTGCTCTCTGCCTCTCTCTGCAGTGCAGCAGCCCCAAGGAGTGAATGGAGCAAGACCTGCAGAGGTCTACCAGGCAACCACGAATCTCCAAGGTGCTGCTGTGGGCATGGCACTGGGCAGGCATCCTGGGCACTGAGGGACAATCCTCACTGGCACTTCCCCTGGGGTTTGCAGACACAGTGACCCTTCTGCTCTTGCTGTGCTCTTGGCTGCATCCAGCCACACAGTCCTTGTTTGAAGGCTGAGGGGCTTGGGGCAGCTCCCAGCAAAGGCAGAGGTCTCTCTTCTGTCTCTTTGGTGGCTCAAGCGTTTGGGTGACAGCAGTGGGAATCACAGGATGTTAGGGGTTGGAAGGGACCTCCAGAGAAGTGTGCCCAGGTGGGCAGCAGAGCCAATGACATCCTGGCCTGGATCAGGAACTGTGTGGCCAGCAGGAGCAGGGAGTTTATTCTGCCCCTGTGCTCAGCACTGCTCAGGCCACCCCTTGAGTGCTGTGTCCAGTTCTGGGCCCCTCAGTTCAAGAGAGATGTTGAGGTGCTGGAAGGTGCCCAGAGAAGGGCAGCAAGGCTGGGGAGGGGCCTGGAGCACAGCCCTGGGAGGAGAGGCTGAGGGAGCTGGGGGTGTGCAGCCTGCAGGAGAGGAGGCTCTGGGCAGAGCTCATTGCTGTCTGCAGCTCCCTGAAGGGAGGTTGTGGCCAGCTGGGGTTGGGCTCTGCTGCCAGGCACCCAGGGACAGAAGAAGAGGACACAGCCTCAAGCTGTGCCAGGGCAGGTTCAGGCTGGGTGTTAGGAGGAAGTTTTTGGCAGAGAGAGAGATTGGCATTGGGATGGGCTGCCCAGGCAGGTGGTGCAGTGCCTGTGCCTAGAGGTGTTGAAGCAAAGCCTGGATGGGGATCTTAGTGCCATGGTCTGATTGCTTGGCAAGGGCTGGGTGCTAGGTTGGGCTGGGTGAGCTTGGAGCTCTCTTCCAACCTGCTTGATTCTATGATTCAGTAATCATCCAGTTCAAACCCCTGCCAAAGTCGGACCATAATCAAGTGCAGGTCACACAGGAACACATCCAGACAGGGCTGGGAAGTCTCCAGAGCAGGAGACTCCACAACCTCTCTGGGCAGCCTGCTCCAGTGCTCTGTGACCCTTACAGTAAAGTGGTTCTTCTCCATGTGATGTTTGCTGGTACAGAGGTGTTTATTATCTTTACACAGCATCCTTCCTCTTTCCTCCTCTCTAGCAGTCTCACAGGATCATAAAATGGTTGGAGTGGGAAGGGACCCTAAAGATCATCCAGGTCCACTTGTTTCATTTGTGCAAACTTTGCTTCTGCCACCAAGGCCATGTAGAGAAATATGCCCAATGATAGTTTCAGAAAAGAAAGGCACAGCTCTCCTGTTTAGAAAGAAGTTCTATTAGGAAGAAATTCTTCAGCAAGAGGGTGGAGAGAGACTGACACAGGTTGCCCAGGGAGGTGGTGGAAGCCTCATTCCTTTGAGGCCAGGCTGGATGTGTCTCTGGCCAGCCTGATCTAGTGTGAGGTGTCCCTGCCCATCTCAGGGGGGTTGGAGCTGGCTGATCCTTGAGGTCCCTTCCAGCCCTGACAATTCTGTGATTCTCTGAAGAAGAAAGGAGAACAAATTGATCCCTTTTGTAAGCAGATCCACCAACAGGCCTGCATCTGGTTTGATCTAATGTGAGGTGTCCCTGCCCATGGCAGGGTGATTGGAGCTGGTTGATCCTTGACCTGACACCTGTGTGATTCTCCAGTGCATGGATGTGTGCCTGGGGCTGGCAGAAAGTCTAACAGCTGGGCTGTGAACCCAGAGCATCTTGCCCCTGGCTTTCCAGCCCCCATGGCAGGGAGGTTGGAACTAGATGATGCTTGAGGTCCCCCTTCCAGCCCTGACAATTCTGTGATTCTATGACTTCTACAACTAAAGAAATACCTAAGTAGCATTTTATAGATCTATAGATTTATGGAATGGTTTGGGTTAGATGAGACCTTAAAGATCTTCCTTTTAGGAGGAAGTTGTTTGCAGTGAGGGTGGTGAGAGACTGGCACAGGTTGAGGGTGGTGAGACACTGGCACAGGTTGAGGGTGGTGAGACACTGGCACAGGTTGAGGGTGGTGAGACACTGGCACAGGTTGCCCAGGGAGGTTGGGGAGCACAGAATCACCCAACGTGATCTTTGATCACGTTGGGTGATTCTGTGCTCCCCAACCTCCCTGCAGGTCTTCTGTGCTCCACAACCTCCCTGGAGGTGTTCAAGGTCAGGTTGGATGAGGCCTTGAGTGACCTGTGCTAGTGAGAGGTGTCCCTGCCTATGGCAGGAGGTTGGAACTGGCTGATCCTTGAGGTCCCTTCCAACCTTCCCATTCTATGATTCTATGATCATCCAGTTCCAACCTCCCTGCCCTGGGTAGAGACAGCTTCCTCTAGCCCAGGATGCTCAGGACTCTGTCCTGGCCTGAGGTAGAGATGGTTCTGTCCATGGGTGCTGTCTGTGGGTGCTGCTTCACCCTGGGGCTGTGTTTCTGCCAAACTCCCAAAGAACCAGCAGTGATCTGCTACATCAGAGCTGTAAATAAGTTCAGCCCACTCAAGGGAACTGCAATGAGGTGAGGAATGAAAAAGTCTGTTGCTGCCAATCACCAAGTCCACTGTTCAAGTGTTTAATAGCCTCTATTAAATATAGCAAGTGTAAATCTTACAAACTGCCTGGGAAAGGATTCAGCTGCTTCTAAACCAGAGGTGTACTTTGGATCTGGGACTGCTGCTTGAGAGACATTAATAAAAAGTTAGAGTGTCTGGAAGTTGCAGGTAAGCTTAAACCCAAGCCAGCACCATGAAGTTCAACAAGGCCAAGAGCAAGGTCCTGCACCTGGCCCAGGGCAATCCCAAGCACAAATCCAGGCTGGGTGAAAAGAGGCTTGAAAGCAGCCTTGAGGAGAAGGGTTTGGGGGTGTCAGTTGGTGCCAAAGCACCCAGCAGCCAGCACTGGGCACTGGTAGCCCAGAGACAGCTGTGTGCTGGCTGCAGGCAGAGCAGGGAGAGCACAGGGAGGGGATTCTGCCCCTCTGTTCTGCTCTGCTCAGACCTCACCTGCAGCATTGCCTCCAGATCTGGGCAACCAGTACAAGGAGGACCTAGAGCTGCAGGAGAGGGGCCAGAGGAGGCCACCAAGATGCTCAGAGGGCTGGAGAAGCTCTGCTGTGGGCACAGGCTGGGAGAATTGGGGCTGTGCAGCCTGGAGAAGGCTGCAGGGAGACCACAGAGCTGCTGCCAGTGCCTGAAGGGGCTGCAGGAGAGCTGGGGAGGGACTTTGGACAAGGGCTGGGAGTGGCAGGATGAGAGACAGTGGCTTTGAGCTGGGAGAGGGGAGAGTGAGAGTGGAGATGAGGAGGAAATTGTTGAGAGTGAGGGTGGGGAGAGACTGGCACAGGTTGCCCAGGGAGGTTGTGGATGTCCTCTACCTGGAGATGTCCAAGGCCAGGTTGGATGAGACCTTGAGCAACCTGTGCTGGTGGGAGGTGTCTCTGCCCATGGCAGGGGGTTGGAACTGGCTGATCTTGAAGGTCCCTTCCAACCCAACCCATTCTATGAATCTAAAAATCTTTAAAATGCTACTTAGGTGTTTCTTTGTTTTGGGAAAACAGGAGACCTGAGCCTTTCCCTTCTGAAACTGTCACTGCCCACAGTTTGCAGCTTTCTACAAGGCTTTGGTGGCAGAGGTCAAGTTGGCACAAGTGAAAGAAGTGAAGAGCAGCAAATCCTATGAGCTGGCTCACAGCCCACACAGCACTTCATCCAGTTTCCAGTGCAGGGGAAGACACAGAAAACCAAGAGGCTTTTCCCACCTGTCCCCAGCTGAAAGCATGGAAGCAGTGCAAGTGCAAACCTGAGAAGTTAAAACAAACAGCAACAAAAAAGGAATCATAGAATCATAGAATGGGAAGGTTGGAAGGGACCTCAAGGACCATCTAGTTCCAACCCCTAGGCAGGGGCACCTCCCATTAGCACAGGTCACTCAAGGCCTCCTCCATCCTGGCCTTGAACACCTCCAGGGAGGGAGCAGCCACAACCTCCCTGGGCAACCTGTGCCAGTGTCTCACCACCCTCACTGCAAACAACTTCCTCCTAACATCCACTTTCAATCTCCCCTCTGACACTTCAAACCCATTCCCCTTGTCCTGCCATTCCCAGACCTTCTCAATAGTCCCTCCCCAGCCTTCCTGCAGCCCCCTTCAGACCCTGCAAGGTCACTCCAAGCTCTCCTGGAAGCCTTCTACTCTCCAGGCTGCACAGCCCCAACTCTCTCAGCCTGTCCTCACAGCAGAGCTGCTGCAGCCCTCTCAGCATCTTGATGGCTTCCTCTGGACTGGCTCCAACACTTCCATGGCCTTCCTGTGCTGGGGGCTCCAGAGTTGCACCCAGGACTGCAGGTGGGGTCTGAGGAGAGCAGAGGAAAAGGGGAAAATTACCTCTCTTGCCCTGTTGCCCACACTTCGGGAGTAAAATACTGCTGGGCTGGATGACAGTTTGATGATCAACGCCATGGGAACTGTCTTCAACTCTGAACTCCTTCACTGCTGCACCTGCAGTCCCCTGAATTACTGTCACCAGAGCCTCTCATCCCCAGCAGAACATATAAATTCCCTGCAGATCCCTGCAGCCTTCCTCAGTACTCTGCTGCCACGATGTCATTAATTCCTTATCAATACACCAGTTCAACACCCTTCATCCATCCTGGTGTTCATGATAAGGCTTCTCCTCAGTGTCACAGTGCCCAGCCAAGTGACAGATCTAGTGGATCAGAGATAGCAGAGCTGAAACAGGGCTTGCATAATTCAAAGGGAAAATAAAACCCAATGAGATATCTAAGGAAAAGGACCTGGGGGTGTGGGGTGAGGAAAAGCTCAAGATGAGGCTGCAGTGAGTGCAGCCCAGGCAGCAACTTGTGTGCTGGGCTGCAGCAAGAGCAGTGTGGGCAGCAGGGCAAGGGAGGGGATTGTGCCCCTTGGTTCTACTCTCCTCAGAGCCCACCTGGAGTCCTGGGTGCAGTTGTGGAGCCCCCAGCACAGAAAGGCTATGGAAGTGTTGGAGCCAGTGCAGAGGAGGCCACCAAGATGGTGAGAGGGCTGCAGCAGCTTGTTCAGCTCCCCAGCAGTCAACAGGGACATCTTCATCTAGAACAGGCTACCCAGGGACACATGAAGGTTGTTCTTGAATGTCTCCAGTGCAGCTACACCCCTGGGTAACCTGTTCCAGTGTCTCACCACTCTCATTGTGCAGTTTACTCCTGATGTCCAACCTGAATCTCCCCTGCTCCAGTTTCCATTTGCTCTCATCCTGTCACTCCAAAGCCTGCTAAAAAAACCTCTTCCCAGCCTTCCTGTAGGTCCCTTTTGGACATTGAAATGCAGCTCTAAGGTCTCCCTGGAGCCTTCTCTTCTCTGTGTTCAACAGCCCCAGCTCTCTCAGCCTGTCCCCATAACAGAGGTTCTCTCCAGCCCTCTGAGCATCTTTGTGGCCTCCTCTGGACCCACTTCAGCAGCTCCACCTCTCTCTTGTTTGGAGGTCCCACAGGTGGACACAGAGAGGTGTCACCAGGGCAGAGCAGAGGGGCAGAATAACTTCTGTCCAGCTGCTGGCCAAGCTGCTTTGGATGCAGCCCATTACCTAGGAAGGGTTAATGCACCTGGTACTTCAGAATGTGCCTTCTGCTGCTGCCTGGGGATGGGGTTTGGTTTATTTTCATTTTCTCTTAGCAAGATGCCTTGCTCAGGCAATGAGAAGTGGGCTCCAGCTGTTCCCATCTTGCCAATTCATCCTCCTCTTCCCTGCACATGGATCACAAGGATCTGAGGAATAACTCATCAAAATGTCTCCTGGCTTAGCCAGGAGAAGCAATTTCAGCTGGTGCAGAGTACAATCCATTTCCCCCCTGGCATTGAGTGAAGGGAAGGGTACCTGCTATTACTCTGACTGGTATTTTTTTTCCCTCCCCAAAATACTCAGACACTTTGGTGATGTGTGGGAAGATGAAATCTGGAGCTGGAGATAAAAGGCATAAATCAAACCCCCAGGTGGAGCCAGATGCTGACTCCATGGAACCTGTGCTTGCACTCCTCAAACCATCACAGGGCAAACCCAACAGCTCCTGGGCAGCTTTAAGGACCACACCAGGTTTTAGTCTTTCCTCTCAGATGTCACAATTCAACTGGATTGTAAACCCTGAGCTCTGCCTTTTGCAGCAGATGAGCAGTGGCTGAGCTCCTCCTTTGCTTGCTTTCTGCAACCCTTTCAGCGGGATGGAAATCACAGAATGGTTTAGGTTGGAAGGGAGCTCAAAGCTCAGCCAGGTCCAAGCCCCCTGTGCCATAGGCAGGGACACCTCCCACTAGAACAGGTTGCTCAAGGCCTCATCCAACCTGGCCTTGAACACCTCCAGGGAGGTTGTGGAGCACAGAGGACCTGCAGGGAGGTTGTGGAGCACAGAATCACCCAACGTGATCAAAGATCACGTTGGGTGATTCTGTGCTCCACAACCTCCCTGGGTAACCTGTGCCAGTGTCTCACCACCCTCAACCTGTGCCAGTCTCTCACCACCCTCACTGCAAACAACTTCCTCCTAACATCCACTTTCAATCTCTCCTCTGACACTTCGAACCCATTCCCCTTGTCCTGCCATTCCCAGACCTTCTCAATAGTCCCTCCCCAGCCTTCCTGCAGCCCCCTTCAGACCCTGCAAGGCCACTCCAAGCTCTCCTGGAAGCCTTCTCCTCTCCAGGCTGCACAGTCCCAACTCTCTCAACCTGTCCTCAGAGCAGAGCTGCTGCAGCCCTCTCAGCATCTTGATGGTTCCTTTGGACATGAAGAGCTGGAGAGCTCCAACACACAGAGAGAGAGGGTGACTGGCATTGGGATGGGTTGCCCAGGCAGGTGGTGCAGTGCCCATCCTTGGAGGTGTAGAAGCAAAGCCTGGATAGGGCACTTAGTGCCATGGTCTGGTTGCTTGGCTAGGGCTGGGTGCTAGGTTGGCTTGGGTGAGCTTGGAGCTCTCTTCCAACCTGCCTGATTGTGGCCCTCTATGATTTTGTGTGCCTCCTGTTTGTGCCTGTGCTGGCACAGAGATATTTTGTATGACTCCTGTTTGTGCCTGTGTTGGCACAGAGATATTTTGTATGACTCCTGTTTGTACCTGTGTTGGCACAGAGATATTTTTGGTGCCTCTTTTTTGTGCCTGTGCTGGCCCAGAGATATTTTGTGTGCCTCCTGTTTGTGCCTGTGTTGGCACAGAGATATTTTGNGATTTCCTGACAGCTGTTTCCTATGTCCCTGTCATTGCCCCAGTTCTCCTCCATTGGCTGCTTCCATTCTTCTGCATCATAAAATCATAGAATGGTTTAGGTTGGAAGTGACCTCAAGGATCATCTAGTTCCAACCCCCTGCCATAGGCAGGGACACCTCCCACTAGTACAGGTTACTCAAGGCCTCATCCAACCTGGCCTTGAACACATCCAGGGAGGGAGCATCCACAACCTCCCTGGGCAACCTGTTCCAGTGCCTCACCACCCTCACTGTAAAGAACTTCCTCCTAACATCCAGTCTAAATCTCCCCTCTG
>VWZE01016599.1:6947-26840 GCA_013396675.1 Eubucco bourcierii | reverse complement strand
CTGGCAGAGGGGAGATTTAGACTGGATGTTAGGAGGAAGTTCTTTACAGTGAGGGTGGTGAGGCACTGGAACAGGTTGCCCAGGGAGTTTGTGGCTGCTCCCTCCCTGGATGTGTTCAAGGCCAGGTTGGATGAGGCCTTGAGTGACCTGTACTAGTGGGAGGTGTCCCTGCCTATGGCAGGAGGTTGGAAGTAGATGATCCTTGAGGTCCCTTCCAACCTTACCATTCTATGATTCTANTACTGCTTGCTGTGATTGCCTGGCACTGCCCAGTGCCCTCAGTGCTGACCTACTGCTTGCTGTGATTGCCTGGCACTGCCCAGTGCCCTCAGTGCTGACCTACTGCTTGCTGTGATTGCCTGGCACTGCCCAGTGCCCTCAGTGCTGACCTACTGCTTGCTGTGATTGCCTGGCACTGCCCAGTGCCCTCAGTGCTGACCTACTGCTTGCTGTGATTGCCTGGCACTGCCCAGTGCCCTCAGTGCTGACCTACTGCTTGCTGTGATTGCCTGGCACTGCCCAGTGCCCTCAGTGCTGACCTACTGCTTGCTGTGATTGCCTGGCACTGCCCAGTGCCCTCAGTGCTGACCTACTGCTTGCTGTGATTGCCTGGCACTGCCCAGTGCCCTCAGTGCTGACCTACTGCTTGCTGTGATTGCCTGGCACTGCCCAGTGCCCTCAGTGCTGACCTACTGCTTGCTGTGATTGCCTGGCACTGCCCAGTGCCCTCAGTGCTGACCTACTGCTTGCTGTGATTGCCTGGCACTGCCCAGTGCCCTCAGTGCTGGCCTGCTGCTTGCTGTGATTGCCTGGCACTGCCCAGTGCCCTCACTGCTGGCCTGCTGCTTGCTGTGATTGCCTGGCACTGCCCAGTGCCCTCAGTGCTGACCTACTGCTTGCTGTGATTGCCTGGCACTGCCCAGTGCCCTCAGTGCTGACCTACTGCTTGCTGTGATTGCCTGGCACTGCCCAGTGCCCTCAGTGCTGACCTACTGCTTGCTGTGATTGCCTGGCACTGCCCAGTGCCCTCAGTGCTGACCTACTGCTTGCTGTGATTGCCTGGCACTGCCCAGTGCCCTCAGTGCTGACCTACTGCTTGCTGTGATTGCCTGGCACTGCCCAGTGCCCTCAGTGCTGACCTACTGCTTGCTGTGATTGCCTGGCACTGCCCAGTGCCCTCAGTGCTGACCTACTGCTTGCTGTGATTGCCTGGCACTGCCCAGTGCCCTCAGTGCTGACCTACTGCTTGCTGTGATTGCCTGGCACTGCCCAGTGCCCTCAGTGCTGACCTACTGCTTGCTGTGATTGCCTGGCACTGCCCAGTGCCCTCAGTGCTGACCTACTGCTTGCTGTGATTGCCTGGCACTGCCCAGTGCCCTCAGTGCTGACCTACTGCTTGCTGTGATTGCCTGGCACTGCCCAGTGCCCTCAGTGCTGACCTACTGCTTGCTGTGATTGCCTGGCACTGCCCAGTGCCCTCAGTGCTGACCTACTGCTTACTGTGATTGCCTGGCACTGCCCAGTGACCCCAGGAGGAAGGCACCAATCTGCTCAGCCGGATCCCAGCTCTCCCCAGTGGCCTTGCAGCACACCTGGGCTCCTTTGGCACAAGGACTGGTGCCTGTGGCCAGACCTCTGTCTCAGACAGGTTTGGAATTTGTGAAGGTGTCACTGTTAGTTGCAGTCAGCTCTGGCAAACCATGGTGGGAGTTTTGTCCCCTGCGGCCACAGGGAGAAGGAAGAGAGAGATAGATTTATGTCTTTATTTGTACACCACATACACAGGCAGAATGCCTGTCCCACTTCTCAGAGCACACACAGTTCATAGATTGGCAGAATGCTTCAGGTAGGAAGGAACCCTGAAGATCTAATTCCAACCCCCTGTGTCATGGCCAGGGACACCTCCCACTAGCACAGGTCACTCAAGGCTTGATGGATGGACCACTCGCTGGATAAGGAATTGGCTGGATGGTCGAACCCAGAGAGTGGCGATCAACGGCACAATGTCCACCTGGAGACCAGTGACAAGTGGTGTCCCTCAGGGGTCAGTGCTGGCACCAGTGCTGTTTAACATCTTTGTCAGTGCCATGGACAGAGGAATGGAGTGCACCCTCAGCAAGTGTGCAGATGGCACCAAGCTGTGTGGCACAGTCGACTTGCTAGAGGGCAGGGATGCCATCCAGAGGGACCTGGACAGGCTGGAGAGGTGGGCCCAGGCCAACCTCATGAAATTCAATAAGGCCAAGTGTAAGGTCCTGCACCTGGGTAGGCACAATCCCAAGCACAAATACAGGCTGGGTGGTGAATGGCTGGAGAGCAGCCCTGAGGAAAAGGACCTTGGAGTCTGGGTTGATGAAAAGCTCAACATGAGCCTGCAGTGTGCACATGCAGCCCAGACAGCCAACCGAGTCCTAGGCTGCATCAAGAGAAGCGTGGCCAGCAGGGCAAGGGAGGGGATTCTGCCCCTTTACTCTGCTCTCGTCAGACCCCACCTGGAGTACTGTGTGCAGTTCTGGAACCCTCAGCACAGGAAGGACATGGAAGTGTTGGAGCGGGTCCAGAGGAGGGCCACAAAGATGATCAGAGGGCTGGAGCAGCTCTCCTATGAGGACAGGCTGAGGGAGTTGGGGCTCTTCAGCCTGGAGAAGAGAAGGCTTCGAGGGGACCTGATAGTAGCCTTCCAGTATCTGAAGGGGGCCTACAGGAAGGCTGGGGAAGGATTATTTACAAGGTCCTGCAATGACAGGACAAGGGGCAATGGGTTTGAACTGGCAGAGGGGAGATTTAGACTGGATGTTAGGAGGAAGTTCTTTGCAGTGAGGGTGGTGAGACACTGGCACAGGTTGCCCAGGGAGGTTGTGGATGCTCCCTCCCTGGAGGTGTTCAAGGCCAGATTGGATGAGGCCTTGAGTAACCTGTACTAGTGGGAGGTGTCCCTGCCTATGGCAGGGGGTTGGAACTAGATGATCCTTGAGGTCCCTTCCAACCTTACCATTCTATGATTCTATGATTCTAAGGCCTCATCCAACCTGGGCTTGAACACCTTCAGGGAGGGAGCAGCCACAACCTCTCCGAGCAACTTGTTCCAATGCCTCACCACCTACACTGGAAGGAATTTCTCTTATCCAGTCTAAAACTGCTCTCCTAAAGCTTCAATCCATTCCCTCTCATCCCATCACTACAAGCCCTTGTGAAAAAATCCCTTCCTGGTTTTCTTGTAGGCTCCTTTCAGCTACAGAAGGCCTCCCTGGAGCTTTTTTTCTCAAAAACTCAAATTCATGTTAGAACCTCTGAAATCCAAACGGAATTCTGACTCCATCCACTGAGGCCAGACTGGAAGTCATGTTTTACATCTGTTTTGGCCATCGCACTTGTTCAGTTTCTGCCTCTGTTTCGATTAATTACATCTTCAAGTTCTTTGCTTCTTAAAAGGAAATTTGCTCTAAAAGAATGAAACCCAAACCCTGTTGTGAGATATAGGCTAGAAAGCTCGTGTGGGAGTAAGAAATCTATGGGGGAAAAGAAGCCAAAACATAGAGGGAAATGGTCAGAGAAACTCGTTTTCACATTGGCATCTCTCACCCATCGGTCAGGTGTTGGAACTGGCTGCCTAGGGGGGACTTGGAGTCACCATCCATGAAGGTGTGCCAAAAGCATACAGATGTGGTGCTTCGGGACAGGGGTAATGGACTGGATGATCTTAGAAACAATTCTATGGTTTTGTCATCTCCCTATAACTACAGTGATGGTGGACAAGGGAAGGGCAACTGGCGGCATCTACCTGGACTGAAAAGGTTTCTGGCTCTGTCCCACATGGCATCCTGGGCACCAAACCAGAAAAACATGGACTGGATGTGTGGAGCACTGCTGGGTAAAGAATTGGCTGGATGGTGGCACCCAGAGAGTGGTGATCAAGGGCACAATGTCCACCTGCAGACCAGTGCCAAGTGGCTCCCTCAGGGGTCAGTGCTGGCACCAGTGCTGTTTGACATCTTTGTCAGTGCCATGGACAGAGGAATCAGTGCACCCTCAGCAAGTGTGCAGATGGCACCAAGCTGTGTGGCACAGTCGACTTGCTAGAGGGCAGGGATCCATCCAGAGGGACCTGGACAGGCTGCAGAGGTGTGCCCAGGCCAATCTGATGACATTCACCAAGGCCAAGTGTAAGGTCCTGCACCTGGGTAGGCACAATGCCAAGCACAAATCCAGGCTGTGTGGGGAATGGCTGAGAGCAGCCCTGAGGAACAGGCCCTGGGGGTGTGGGGTGAGGAAAAGCTCAAGCTGAGGCTGCAGTGTGAGTGCAGCCCAGACAGCAACTGTGTGCTGGGCTGCAGCAAGAGCAGTGTGGGCAGCAGGGCAAGGGAGGGGATTGTGCCCCTTTGCTCTGCTCTCCTCAGACCCCACCTGGAGTCCTGTGTGCAGTTCTGGAGCCCCCAGCACAGGAAGGCCATGGAAGTGTTGGAACCAGTGCAGAGGAGGCCAGTTCAGAGTTCAGTTCAGAGGGCTCCACCTTGGAGTGGCCTTCCAGGATCTGAAGGAGGCCTACAGGAAGGCTTCCAGGGATTATTGACAAGGTCTTGCAATGACAGGACAAGGGACAATGGGTTTGAACTGGCAGAAGGAAGATTTAGACTGGATGTTAGGAGGAAGTTGTTTGCAGTGAGGGTGGTGAGACACTGGCACAGGTTGCCCAGGGAGGTTGTGGCTGCTCCCTGCCTGGAGGTGTTCAAGGCCAGGTTGGATGAGGCCTTGAGTGACCTGTGCTAGTGGGAGGTGTCCCTGCCTATGGCAGGGGGTTGGAACTGGACGAGCTTTGAGGTCCCTTCCAACCTTACCATTCTATGATTCTATGATCTGGAGTCTGCTCAGAATAGCAGGTGTTTTGCTCAGTTTAGTAGGCAGTGTCTTAAACCTTGCTGTTGGGGTCTGGTTTTATTTTTGATCACAGAGAACATCCTAAGCCTAAGCACTTGAGCAAGACACTGCCTAATAATATTTGTTGGGGTTTTTTTTATGAAGAAGTTCACTCACAGTAGGCACTGTGGGAGAGTCAGAAGTCTGTGATTCAGACTTATGAAGTGATGAGGTATGATCATGGGATCCTCTCACTGGCTAGGAAAGTGCTGTGTGCTGCTGGCAATGGAAGCACACAGCAATGAGTGCTTACATGCCTCAAGTGTGTGGGAGGGCAAGTCAGAGGCTGACAGTGCTGTTAGCTACAGTCTTAAGCATGTGGAAAACAACAACAACCCCCCCCCCCCAAAAACACCAGACATACAAAAAAACCCAAAAGCAAACAGAAGGAAAGGTAACCAATGGAAAAGAATGCAAATGCAGTATTTGTGAGCGAGCACCAGGAGCCTTCCCTTTCTCTGCAGATGACAAACTCTGACCTGGCAGTGGCACTGTGCTACATGTGGCTTTGTAGTGCTTGTGCTGCTGTTGTGTGGTGGCAGTGGTGGTCACCTGTGTGCCTGTGGATTCAAGGACAGTGAGTGGTTTGTGCAAGGGTTTCTCCGTCACCTCCTGACTGTGACATTAGGTTAGAGAAGAAGCATCTTGTGATGTAGCTTTTGAGGAGGTGTATTCAGTTGCTGTTAGTTGTTGACAGATGCAGATAGTTCTGTTAGCAATTAACTGTCATTCAGAAAGAAAGATAAAGTAGTTATTTTAGTTACCTGCTGGGTTTTTTTCTTGTGGAAATTATTTTAGGATTTAATTTTCAGTCATTAACAGTTGTAGGTTACCTGATTTGGTATAAGGTCTGCCTGGATAGTTTGTGTTTCATTCTCCTCCCTAACTGGAGAAATAAACATTGGGCAGAGCTGCAATCATCTTGAGCTTTCTGTGTTTGATGTCAGGCATAACTAAACATTCTGAGGATACTTCGAATCTTTTTTTTTTTTTTCCTTAGAGTATAGTAGTTGAAACAAATGCTGGAAAGCTAAGCAATGGTCTGCATTTATCCATCTGTCCAGGAACTTCCACTGTGCTACAGTCTGTGAACAGTTCTGAACAGTTCTGATGAAGTTTGGTTATCTCCTGGAGGCAATCAGAAATATTTGATGTCCCTAGGTTTAGCTCAGTGCCACACCATCCTGGTTCTGCTCTGCTGAGGCCTCTACCTCTGTGGAGCATCTGGGTTCAAAGATAAAGGCTGAGCAAATGGAAGCAATCCTGTGGTGAGTGTTTCTAAGGCCAAATCTTCACTCTGCCCTTATGCCACGTTCCCATGGTTTCTGCAAGTGCCCTTCGATGATGCAAGGCTTTGGTTTTTCCTATTCTCCAAGCCCCCACATTGGTTTTGGTAAGACTGCACCACACTTGTGAAACGAGGATGAAGATCTCTGTGGAGTGTTGGAGCAAATTTGTTTTGTGAGTCTGGAGGATCTGAAAGAGAGGAGTTGTATTTGGCTGCCTCCATTGTTCTCTCCTGAGTTGCCAGTAGGCCTTCAGTCAGTGTTCTGCCATGTCTTCAGAGGTTCAGGGCAACCAGAGTGCTCCACTTGTCTAACTGACTCATTGTAGAGTCCAGGGAGAGCTGAAGGAAATAGGAGCAGAACTCCTTCCAACAACAGTAGTGATGGGATTTGGAGGAGACAGGTAGGGGACCTTGGTTCCTGGATGTGCTGCATCCCTTTAGTACCTCTGCTCTCTGTATTGTCCTGCTGCAGCAGGACCACTTCATCCCCTGAGGCTCTTCAACCTTTGGGAAAGACCTCACACTGGTAACCCACTCAGCTGGAGAGCATTTAGATTTCTTTCTTTCCTTCTTTATTTTTTTTTCCTACCTTCTTTTATCTTTTTCTTTATTTTTTCTTTCTCTTTTCTTTTCTCTTCTCTTTTCTCTCTTTTCTCTTCTCTTTTTTTCTCTTCTTTTTCCTCTTTTTTTCCCTTTTTTATCTTCTCTTTTCTATCTTCTCTTTTCTCTCTTCTCTTTTCCCTTTTCTCTCTTTATTCTCTTCTCTTTTCTCTCTTCTCTCTTCTCCCTCTTCTCCCTCTTCTCCCTCCTCTCTCTCTTCTCTCCCTTCTTTCCCTTCTCCCTCTTCCGTCTCTTCTCCCTCTTCTCATCCCTTTTCTTTTTTTCCCTCATATTTTCCATTTTTCTTTTCTCTTTTTTCTTTATTGTTTCTTTTTTTTTATTTTTTACTTTCTCTTTTCTCTTTTATTTTTTTTTCTTTGTTATGATCATACAGGAAGAATTCTCACAAAGTAGGAAAAAAACTCAATGAATTTGGCCATTTTTTTCCTCCCCTGTTTGTTTTAAAATACAGCATTATGGTGGTATTAAATGTTCAGGGTGCTTTGGATATTTGATCTGAAAATGAGAAAACCTCACAGGCTTTGGAATGAAAGTAACTGATACTGTAAGGGGATGAAGAAATAAACTCTACAGAAATCTGGAAAAAATCTGTTCCTATTGTGGATGAGAAGTTTTTGTACAGAACAAGCAGGAGCAGAGTTCTCTGGCAGTTGGAGCCTTTCCTTTCTAATTCCTCCTTTTGAAATATACAGGGAAAGTGATAAGGTAGCTACCTTACTCCACAATCTATTATTTGAAAATAGGCAATTAGGAGAGCAAATAATTTAATATCAGTTGACAGATCATTAGCCTGTAATACAAAAAGTGGGAAAAGGAGCCTCGGGATGCAGTGGCTATATTTGGGGTTGAGGAAGAAAAAAGATCTTATATAGTGAGGCACAGTAATGGCTAGAGAACAGATACCAGAAAGCAGAAAATTGCTGGTACACAAAGTGCTGGACTGTCTAGCCACTGAAACTGAGTCAGCTGGAATCTGAACACTAATTGGCACTCCCAGGCTGCTCTCTGTACTTCTCCTTCATGACCTGGACCTGTCTCAGGTGATGGTTTGTGCTGAGTACCTGAGTAAATGACAACTGTGATGGGCAAACTTGAGCCTCATTTCCCAGAGGGCAGGGTCTTCATTAGGGAAATGTATTTTGAATGGCTGCAAATAGAGTCAAGTCCTGGAGAAGATAAAATAGCTGTAAGATGGAGTGTGCCAAGGTTAGACTTCTATGTCTTCCTCTTTCAGGAAATGGGAGATGTGTTGTAGGGAAGAGAGGGCAGCCTGGAGCAGGAAACTGCAACAGCAGTGTCGTGAGGTTGAAATAGACAGAGGAATCAGTGCAGCCTCAGCAAGTGTGCAGATGGCACCAAGCTGTGTGGTACAGTCACTTGCTAGAGAGCAGGGATCCATCCAGAAGGACCTGGACAGGCTGCAGAGCTGTGCCCAGGACAACCTGATGACATTCAACAAGGCCAAGTGTAAGGTCCTGCACCTGGGTAGGCACAATGCCAAGCACAACTCCAGGCTGGGAGAGGAATGTCTGAGAGCAGCCCTGAGGAACAGGCCCTGGGGGTGTGGGGTGATGCAAAGCTCCAGATGAGGCTGCAGTGTGAGTGCAGCCCAGACAGCAACTGTGTGCTGGGCTGCAGCAAGAGCAGTGTGGGCAGCAGGGCAAGGGAGGGGATTGTGCCCCTTGGCTCTGCTCTCCTCAGACCCCACCTGCANCTAATTAGTCACAAAAGTAAGTTGTGCTTATAAATAATGAAAAAACAAACTCTCTATCCAAAAGGTATTTAAAAGTATACTGTGATGCCAGCGTGGGTTGCGTGATGAGTTTACATCTACACTGAAATGGATTTAAGCTGCACAGAAGATGGATGTTAGGAGGAAGTTCTTTGCAGCGAGGGTGGTGAGACACTGGCACAGATTGCCCAGGGAGGTTGTGGATCAAAGATCATGTTGGGTGATTCTGTGCTCCACAACCTCCCTGGAGGTGTTCAGGACCAGGTTGGACGAGGCCTTGAGTGACCTGTACTAGTGGGAGGTGTTCCTGCCTATGGCACAGGGGGGCTGGGACTGGATGAACTTTGAGCTCCCTTCTAACCTAAACCTTTCTATGATTCTATGATTCTACTCTTAATTTTTTTTTGAGGTTAATTTTATATATGATGAATTTCCACTCCCTAAAGTGCAGTTTGTTAAATATTACGTTATGATTTTTTTGGGGGGGGGAGGGGGGGGTTTAATTATAACTTCACGGATTTAATGTAAGGAATTTAATTATACATGATTGTTAGTTTTTCTATGGTTGAAATAATAATCTTTCAAAGTAATTATTTCAGGTACTTCAAGGCAAAAGCAAATAAACACTTTGAACATTTTGCTCTTTCCTTTTTTTTAACGCTCATGCAAAATGCTTACCTCTTGGTTACATTTTTTCTTCCCCCAGTATTAAGGATTGGATGTAATTCCTCTCAGTTTCATCATGGTAAATCAGTAGGAGTTAGAATCTACAGTGGGAATTTAAACAAAAGTGAAGTTTTGTCTATTATCTCAGAAACCAGGATTCTGAAGAGCTTAGAATAGGATGGAGCTTCTGAGTATTACCTAATGATGTGGGGTAGGGATTTTGTCTTAAATCCTTAGGAGAACAGAGTCACTGCTCTCCTCCTCTCTGGAGTCCCCACCCTCCAAAGACAGCTGGGTAACAGTTTAGCAGTTACTCAAGGTTTATTAATTGTACCCTTCTGAGTTTGACGTGCGTTTTTTAGAGAAGCCATTTAAGATAAAGAATCACAGAATGGTTGAGGTTGGAAGGGATCTCAAAGTTCATCCTGTCCTAACCCTCCTGTGCCATAGGCAGGGACACCTCCCACTAGAACAGGTCGCTCAAGGACTCATCCAACCTGGTCTTGAACACCTCCAGGGAGGTCATGGAGCACAGAAGCAACCAATGTGATCTTTAATAATGTTGGGTGATTCTGTGCTCCACAACCTCCCTGGGCAACCTGTGCCAGTGTCTCACCACCCTCACTGCAAACAACTTCCTCCTAACATCCAGTTCCAGTTTCCCCCCTGCCAGTTCAAACCCATTGCCCCTTGTCCTGGCATTCCAAGACCTTGTCAATAGTCCCTACACAGCTTTCCTGGAGCCCCCTTCAGATCCTGCAAGGCCACGCCAAGGTTTCCTGGAAACCCTCTCTTCTCCAGGTTGCAGAGCCCCAACTCTCTCAGCCTGTCCTCAGAGCAGAGCTGTTGCAGCCCTCTCAGTATCTTGGTGGCCTCCTCCAGACTAGCTCCAACGCTTCCATGCCCTTCTTGTGTTGGGGGCTCCAGAACTGCACACAGGACTGCAGGTGGGGTGTGAGGAGAGCAGAGCACAGGGGCACAATCCCCTCCCTTGCCCTGTTGCCCACACTTCTCTTGCTGCAGCCCAGCACTCTTTTTGGGGTCACTCACACTGCAGGCTCATGTTGAGCTTTTCATCAACCCAGTTAAACAAGGATGTAGCACAGCAAAACAGAGTGCCTGACAGTGACTGTACTGGTCCTTACCAGTGTGGGAACAGTTTGTGAAGAGCTGCCTGTAACCAGCACAGTGTGTGACCAGGCACTCTATCCTGTATAAGTCCATGCTGACTTGCTACAATAAAGGGGTGATCTTGGATGTACCAGATTGGTGTCATGGTTGTCCCTCCTCGTGTCATCTCTCCCCCACATCTAGTGGTCTGCGGCATCGCCTGATTCGGCCGCAGCTGGTGACTCCCAACATCACCCCCGATGGGATATTTCGGTAAGAGTTCATCACTCTGCGACAGTCAGGGAGGGAGGACCAAGCTGGCAGAGGTGCAGCATTGATGGCAGTGCAGGCAGTCTGGGCATCACCAGCTGCTGCTGTCACTACTGGAATCTCCAGAGCCTGGAGCTGTTGGCATTTTGCTTTAATCCAGGTGAACTGTTACAGAGGTGTGCCTGAGGGTGGTGTCTGGGGCTGTTCTTGGCCTGCCTCCTCCCTCCCAAAGAAGAGATTTTCTTTGTCCAAATGATATTTATGGAGGTGTTCATTTGGAGATTAGGAAACTACACCATTCACATGGCAAGCTTCCAAGTCTCTGCCACGTTGGACTCGAAGTGTAATGATGTCTGGAGAAGGGTGCAATTATGTTTTCAACACCTACTGCCTGCATTTGGAGATGTTGGTTTTCTGTTGCCAAGGTTTGCACACTGGTGTTTGTGGAAAGCACATCTGGGTAGCTACATCCAACTAAGATGCAAAACTCTTAAGTGTCGGTACTGCTTCTAAGAATGCTGCTGTGAGACTGTGTTTTGTACAGGACCTCATGGCTCTAGAAATGGTGGAAAAAAAGAATCTGTTCTCAGCTATATCTGCAGCTGGCTTGGTTAGTGGCCATTGGCTTCCAACAGCAAACTGCCATGAATCTTTCCCTGCAATATCAGTATCTCTTAGACTAAAGGCTCAGCTGGCATCTAGGTGGGAGAGGCTGTTAGTGGTGACTGCATGGGACAGCTGACACCATCTGACCGACCTGCTGCTGCTTGTGCTTTTGCTGCCGCTACCTCTCCTCCAGATCTACCTGAATGGCACCATTGATGTACTTCCTTTCCTTGAACTGGCTTTTTCAACTGCTCAAGTGAGAGGTCCTCAAGTAAATTCACCTCAAAGAGATCATCAAAGCAGTGAGTTATGTTAATGATAAAGTAAGAACTTTAGTAAGTGTGTTCTCTACCTCTGAAGAAAATACATAGGGAGCAGAAATTACTGCATGCTCAGAAGGATGTTTAGCAAGCCACATGACATCTTCTTCAGAAAATCAATCACTTTTCTGATGGGTGTCTCATTTCTTGCACGACCCCCATGGCCTACTGGTCATCTTGGTGTGTTTTTCCTACATTACTTGTCCACACAGTGCTCTTTTGCTGCATTATTGATGGTAACCTTTTCCCTGCCCGCTGCCTTGTTAGTCAGCCGTTGTTTTGACCTCCTGGCCTTTGTTATCCAGGAGGAAAATGTCAGAGGACAAACTCGTGGCTTACTTGGTGCCCCTTCAAGAACGTTGCTGTAGGTTTTTTATTTCTTTGGTTTTTTCCTACCTGTGGTAATTTATAGCAGCTGCCACCCTTGAAAGTGCAGAGCATAAAGGTGAGCTTATAATTATGGCTGAAGGCAGCCCCCTGAAATGTCGACCTTTGCCTCGGTGTTGCTGTTGTTGTTTGCATCAGAATTTTGAATGAGGAACGTTTGTGGTCTAGGGAACACAAAACAGTTGCAGGAGCCCATAACCAATTTAACTAACCCACTGACCAGCACCATCCTGCCTGCTCAGCCCAACCCCAGCTCAGAGAAATGCACAGAAAAAAAGCTTCCTCTGGAGAAATCCTGGTGGATGGATGGCAGCTAACATTTATCTTGTTCCATCATATCTAAGTAGAGACGTTTGATTGAGGTTTTCTTTTTTTGTTTTGTTTCTCCCTCCAGTATGTGTGTGATTGCCTCATGTTCATCAGTGTTGTAAAGCAGCTCTCAATTGCTAGAAATTCCAGATCAGAACAATAGTTGCAGGATTAGCCCAACTCTGCTGGCTGATGTTCCCTTGAGCTTTGTTTTTAGGAAGAAGTTCTTTGCAGTGAGGGTGGTGAGACACTGGCACAGGTTGCCCATCTTTGATCACATTCTGTGCTTGTGTGCTCCACAACCTCCCTGGAGGTGTTCAGGACCAGGTTGGATGAGTCCTTGAGTGACCTGCTCTAGTGGGAGGTGTCCCTGCCTAGCTTTGAGGTCCCTTCCAAACTAACCCATTCCATGATTTTTTGTGAGGGCTTTCCTTAGCTAATGAAATGAAATGAAATAGTTGTTTTGCTGTTCTGGCACTCCTTAGATAGGCAAGGGGCTAGAAATCTCAGGCACCCAGGGACAGAACAAGAGGACACAGCCTCAAGCTGTGCCAGGGCAGGTTCAGGCTGGACGTTAGGAAGAAGTTCTTCATGAAAGAGTGATTGGCATTGGAATGGGCTGTCTAGGGAGGTGGTGGAGTCCCCATCTAAGGACTTGTTTAAGAGGAGGCTGCATGAAGCAGTCAGTGCCATGGGTTAGTTAATGAGAAGGGTTAGGTGACAGGCTGGGCTCAATGATCTTGAAGCTCTTTTCCAAACTGGCTAATTCTGTGGCATATTTTCACTGACTTTCCATTGCCATTTTCCAATAAGCACTGTATTGTAATGGATATTGCTGAGGGCCCTGGCATATGATCACTGGAATTGGCAATAAGTATTTGGAACTAGTCTAATGGTGCTTCTTGTTGACTTCAGTAGTTCCGCACCGTGCCCAAAGTGCTCTCTCAGGTCTTTCAATGCTATCTTCCCAAAGAAATCTGATCTTAGTGTAACTGAGATGCTGAGAGCTGTTTGAAGAGTGAGGATAAAAGGAGGAACTGAGTTATTTGACAGCAGATCTGATAGAGAAGGGAGAGAATAACACTGTAGGAAAGGAGATGTAATCTTAAATATTTACTGCCCTGTCGTGGATGCCTCTGGACTGATTTAATATGGCATTATAAAAAAAATAGTGAATTGTACCCAACACACTTCCATTTTATATGAAAAAATAAATTTAGCTGCAGTCCAGTGAATGTTTAGGGAAGTTACAGATATTGTCATGTATAAAGAACCTGAGATCAATATCACTAACTTTTTAAAAGGATCTAAAGTTGTGCTTTTATTATACGTTATAAATAATATTGTCCTTAGTATTGTGTCCTCAGGCAAACAGATCAGGAACTCTTTAAGGAGCAGAACTTGAGTTCAGTGTCTTCAGGATTTCACAGCCTGTGTCTAAGCTCCATATACTTCCATACCCTTATTGGATTTGAGGTTTATTTCCTAAAGAAGTTTACCTCCTTTTATTGGGGGAGGGGGGGGGGGGTGTGTGCTCTCTTTTCCAGGGTTACTTCTTTGGCCTTAATTCAGAGCAAAATACCTTCAGAATATTCCTTTTAGCAGGGAGTGCCTGGGATAGCCTCAGAGCTGTAGCTTGTCCATTGTTTTGGTGGAAGAACAAAGTGTAAAGTAACTCCTGTAATTTTATGTGTAAATGACATTTTTTGCTTGAAGTCACTCGAAGCCTTTCCTGTTGAGCACATGGCTGGGGAGAGGAATGGGTAGGTTGGAGCTCCTGTGCTGCCCATGTGCCATTTGAAAGCATATTTGTGTGTCAGCACTCTCTGGAACTCCCTATGAGGCTTGTGCTGAGGCAGAAATGAGCCCTGAGTTGGAACTGTTCGAGCCAGTTCAGAGGAGGCCACAAAGACTCTTAGAGGGTTGCAGCAGGTCTGCTATAAGAACAGACTGAGAGACTTGGGGATCTGCAGCCTGGAGAGGAGAAGGCTTCCAGGAGACCTTGGAGTGGCCTTCCAGGATCTGAAGGGGGCTACAGGAGAGCTGGGGAGGGACTATTGACAAAGTCTTGTAATGACAGGAGGGGGAAGAATGGGTTTGAAGTGGTAGAGGGGAGATTGAAAGTGGATGTTACGAAGAAGTTCTTTGGAGTGAGGGTGGTGAGACACTGGCACAGGTTGCCCAGGGAGGTTGTGGAGCACAGAGTCACCCAACGTGATCTTTGATCACATTCTGTACTTCTGTGCTCCACAACCTCCCTGGAGGTGTTCAGGACCAGGTTGGATGAATCCTTGAGTGACCTGTTCTAGCAGGAGGTGTCCCTGCCTATGGTGGGGCCTGGCTGATCTTTGAGGTCCCTTCCAACTCAATCCGTTCCATGATTCTATGAGTGATTTTATAGCTACCATGACCAATGTTTTCCTTCCGTAAGCCAGTGGTGAGAAACCCACAGCTCTTAGCAGCTCCTTGCAGCCAGGGTCAGAAATTCCAAGCAGTGGATAGCAGCCTACCTGCTTAGGAGCGTAGGCAGAAGTGGAGGAGCTGTGGTTTGTTCCCACATGGTGGGCAGTGATCAGCCAGGGCAGTGTCCCAAGAGCTAGCAGTGCTAAAGGACTTTGATAAGCAGTTGCAAAGCCCAGCTTGAGTAACTTCCAGAGGTGAAGCACAGCTTCTCATTCAATGTCCTCTGCTGTCTGTTGGATACATGCTGACAGGAGTGGTGTAAGGTCCTACCTGGGATCTGCATGGGCACTGCTATATCCATGCTCCCCAAGCCTTTCTGTTTTGAGTTTGTCAGTTAGATTTACACTTGAAATGCCAAAAATACCTTTTATGGCTGACTTTTTGGTTTGTCTTGCCTCTAACTGTCTGGGCTGGCTTCTGAAGGGAGATGATTAGAGACATAGCTCTAGGGCCAAGGGTTAGAGAGAGGAGACTCTGAATGAAGGGTCTGTGCTGAAGGAGGAGGTAGTGGTTGGTAAAGGAAAATCAAAGTAAGAGGGTATTTCCCCCCTGACTTTTGTTTCTGTTTTCTTCCGAGGAGTATACATCACTGTGACAGTTTGGGAGTTCCCTGCCCCCACACTTTGTAAAATCCCCCAGACTAGACTCAGCCAGCTGGAAGTTAAGGACTGAAGCTCTATTTACAACTCAGCACAATGTACAAGCAGAGATAGACACAACAGACAGGAATAGTTACAGAGATAGACAAGTTAAAGGGAATACAGAAACACAACTCCCCTCCCAGAAATCAGAGACCCCAGGAGGGGCTCCCAATCACCCTTCCACCTTCTCCCCACCCCTGTACCTTACCCCAGGATATGCCTTATGCACAAGGTGAGTTTGGAGGATCGGCCAGGGGGGTTAGAAGAAAAAGTAGTTAGTGAAGATTCACTGGCACAGGGAAGCCAGAAGCTAGACCGCCCGACACGCTGCTCCCCCAGAGAGAGACAGACTGCCCAATGCCTTATCTATGTTTTGGTTGTTTTTCCCAAACAGTCTCAGCAAGCCTATGAGTAAAATAGACATCACCATTGTTTTCCTTTCACAGCCTATACTGTAATTTTCTCTATTAAAATATTCCAATTAGCCTCAAACCAGCACAACCACGAAAAAACTTGCCCAAACTCTCATGCATTTAAGATCATTGCAAATGCAGAGTGAAAACCCCCACAGCCCTACTGACTACCTGTTTTTAAGGTGCTGGTTTTTTAAAATTTTAACCCCCAATAATAATTCAAATAACCTGTAAAGTTATAGTGGAAGTGTTGTACAAATATGTACTTATTTGGCCTCATTCATTGTGTGGATACAGGTCAGTAAGCATTAGATTCATTAGCTCTGGTTAGTCTTAGAAATCCATCAACCCCATGAATTAAAGCATGAAAAGACCCGAGCCTAGGTTTATTTATTTGTTTGTTCTTATTTACTTATTTATTAAGTTTGTTCTTAAAGCAAGGGCTCGGCTTCTGTGTGATTCTTAGATCTTCCTGCCCCTGTGAATTCTTCCCCAAGTTGCTCTCCTTTTGAGGTAGATTTGCTGTTAAGGCCAAGTGGATCCTTTGGCAGAGAGCACTGAACCAGCTGTCTGTGCTGGGGTTTGCTCCAGGAGGCGTCACCACCATCAGGGGCTTGCAGCAGGCTCAGCTGCTCAGGAGAGCAGCAGGCAATCAGCAACGGGGGGGCTGAAGCTGTTGCTGCCCCTGGCTGTCTGCTCCCCCCGCTGGTGGCAAACCAGCTTTGAGGTCAGGTTACCTTAAAATGCAGCACTGCAAAGTGGGGTGAGTTTAGGAGTTGATTCATGAGTGGATCAGACATCCCTGCCCCGGGGGCAGCAACATCTGCTAGGCAGGTGGGGTGAAGGCAGGGAGTGGCAGCAGCCTCAGCCCTCCAATTTTCATCTGCTGCTGCATGTCTGCTGGAGCCCTGCAGTCACAGGTTGCCCTTGATTAAAATGTCCTTTCTGAGCTGGGAGCTGCTGCTGTTGTTCTCAGTGGGACAGAGGTTTGCAGATCAAAGTTCTGGCTTTGCTCGACATACAGCCACAGGCCTGCTGCAAAAGCTCTTCCTACCAGATGAGCCTGAGCTGGGCTGTGCCTTTTGCAGCCCTCAGCACAGGGAGAGGGAAGGCTGCATTTTGGAACTCCAACAGCTGCCTTTTCCTCTGCTCTTTCTGTTCTGACATCTTCTTCACCTTACTGGCTTTGTCAATATCTGCACTAAGTTTTCCTCTCCTTACATTGTGCTGTGTTTTTCTAACGTGCTTCAAGAAGTCCTTTCCCTGCCCAGCCCTTGAAGTCACTGCTCCTGCAGCTGCAGCTGGCCACCCAGACACCGCAGGCAGCCTGCTCGGCAGTGCTCCCTGTTGTTGTCAACCAAAGGACTATATATAATGGACAAAAAGCCATGGGCAGTCCTGAACATTGTAGCCAGAACTGACTTCAAAAATAGGGATGATGTTTGGCATCCCCCTCCCTGCTCTTTCTGTTGGGTGGCTTGGTTTTAGCTATGGGAGCCACCGTGCGGTTTTACTCAAAACGCTGTCATTTATGGACAGTTTCTTGATGTCTTGCAGACCATAGGCTGAGTAATGATGATCACCTGAAGAGTCCTGCCAGCTGCTGCGAAACTGTCACAGGTTCACAGATTGTAGCAGTTTGGAAGGGACTCCCAGAGGTCATCTTGTCCAACACTCCTGTAGGGACACCTCCAACTAGATCAGGCTGCCCAGGGCCACATCAAGTCTGATCTTGAATATCTCCATGGACAGGACCTCAACCACATCCCTGGGCAGCCCATTCCAGTATTTTAGCCCCATCAAAACTTCCTCCTGATGTCCAGCCTAAATTCACCCTGCTACAATTTAAAACCACTGCCCTGACCCCATTGCTGCAAACCCTTCTAGATAGTCCCTCCCCAGCCTTCCTGCAGGTCCCCTTCAGACATGGAAATGCAGCTCTAAGGTCTCCCCAGAGCTGTCTTTTCTCCAGGCTGAACAGCCCCAATTCTTACAGCCTGCAGGGCTACAGCAAAACTCTACCAGCAAAACAGAAGTTGATGCAAGTTGACAATTGTGCTTTCATTTTCTTGATCAGCCTCTCAAATTCCAGTAAGAAAGGAGCTGATTTACCTGATGAAATTCTGTCTTCCTTTTGCAGACCCCCTAACTAAATGTGGGATTGTTTTCAGTTAAACAAATCTACTAATTAGATTATTTCATCATCCCACAGCTATTGAATCTCTGTGCTTCTAGTGTGTGCAAGAAAGATTTGATCATGAGTAGCTCAGGACAGTATCTGGTTAATGTGGGAGTTGGCATGGGTTTGTGCCAAATGTTATTTTAGATTTAATCAGGTGTTTTTTTTAGTACAAAAGGCAAGATGTGAATGGAGGTCATCAGAAATGTGATGTTTCTGTCTCTCTGAAGTAAGCATTAGTCAGACACAGCAGCAGGAGTGTTCTCACTCTCTCCATGGCTTTCTTTACTCCTTTCCTTCCAATCAGGGTCTCTCTCTTAGTCTGTATCAGATCAGTGGATGAAGGTAACTAAACCAGACAGTGTCTCCTGTGGGCTTGTGTGTAGTTCAGGGTGGAGGGGGCACCACAGCTGTGGACAGACTTGCACTAGACCCCTAGCAGACTCCCCTGAACCTCTTTCCCACTTAGACCTTGGTCCACAGCATGTCCTAACATACTGTAATGAGGAATTAAGATCCACACCTATGACCTGCATTGGAAGGAGAGTGGGGAAGCATTGCCAATTCCAAATCCCAAAGTTCCTGAACTTCAAACTGGTTTCTTCCTAGCTGATCTCCCCTGGCTTCTGTTTTTCCTATGTTGAGCTTTATATTTTTTCAGCTCCTGCCAAAGGGGTATTAGTGAAGTTGTCTGTTACTGAAGGGATGTTAGTGAAGCTGTCAACCAAATGTTTTCCTTTCATCACCTTTGAAGCTTCACTGTTTCTTATGTTCCACCATTTCTTTTTGTTTCAGTTGGATCTGTTACTCTGAGTTTGTGCCCCAGGGAAGTGTTAAAGGAATGTGCCAACTTCTGGAGTTCCCTTCTCTCGTCTTTCTCTAATGAGCACATGCTGGAGTTGGAAAGGCAGGCAGGGTGTGTGGAGCTGTCAGCCTGATGGCTGTTATCTGGGCTCCCCTCTTGGGCTGTGACCTTGTGTCTGTTGGAGCCTGCTCTTGGACTCTGCCTTGCTAGTGCCCAGACTGCAGGCAGTGCTGGACAGCTGCCTGCACACTGCAGCCTCACCTCCAGGCTGGGGCTACTCTTCCATCACGTTCTCCATTTCCTTACTAATCCCTTCTTTCAAAGTCTCTCTATCTTGTGATGCTAAGCCAGCACTTTCTGTAGTGACTTCAGGACTTCCTACTAGTGGTGCCTAGCTCAGAGCCACAACAGCACGGGTGTTCAGGGTTACTCTTTCCATGTGCACCAGGAGGGCATTGCCCACAGAACACTTACCTAGGAACAGGGTGATAATATGCTAAGGTGCAGGGAGTTGCCGTTCTTGTAACTAGTGCAGCTTTGATTCACTGGAATGATTTTCTCACAGGCAGTGTTCAGCACTCCTCTGTCTTCTCAGACAGCTGCTGCATGCTGACACCAGGGATGCAGAAGTTCCCTGGAAATTCATGTGTAATTGAAGAGAGAAGGTACAATTTTGGGCTCAGAAAAGGGCCATAAAAATGATCAGAGGGCTGGAACACCTCTGCCGTGAAGGAGAGCTGAGGCTGTTCAGCCTGGAGAAGGCTCCGGGGAAACCTTGTGGCCTTTCAATACATAAAGGGAGCCTACATGAAAGATGGGACAACCTTCTTAGCAGAGCCTGCTGCAGCAGAACAAGAGCTATGGTTTTGAACTAAAAGAAGGAACATTGAGAATAGAGATAAGGAAGGTATTTTTAACAATGAGGGTGGTGAAGCACTGGCACAGGCTTCCCAGAAAGGCAACAGATGCCCCATCCCATGGGATGCTCAGGGTCAGGCTTAATGGGGCTCTGAGCAATCTACACTAGTTGAAGATGTCCCTGCAGACTGTAGAGGGGGTTTAGGTTAGGTGAGCTTTAAAGGTACCTTCCAACCTGTGGCAGGGCACACCCAAGTCCCTGCCCCACTGGAGGTTTGAATAGGGTGCAAAACTGTTCTGCTCCCCCCCAC
>VWZE01016597.1:127789-140101 GCA_013396675.1 Eubucco bourcierii | reverse complement strand
CCAGGGTGGATGAGACCTTGAGTGACCTGTGCTGGTGGGAGGTGTCCCTGCTTATGGCAGGGGGTTGGAACTGGATGATCCTTGAGGTCCCTTCCAACCTTACTATTCTATGATTCTATAATTTTTATTATTAATATTAAAAAACTCAGATTCTTTGGATTTTTGGTCGACAGGAAATAGTTACACAAAGGATATTTATTAACACAGAATTAAACAGTTTAAACAATCAGAACTGGGAAAAATAGGAAGGTGAAACAGGAAAAATTCTAACTATGCTGCAGAGGTGTAGCAGTAATTCTAGCAGGTGGACTCATGATGCCTTGGTCCCTGAGTAGGTTTCCCGTATAAGAATGCTTCCAAACTCACAATAATGATCCTACAGTAAACTACTAAATATTCCAGGCAGAGAGGGGGGAAGAGAGAGAGCTGAGTTGCAGACGAGTTGCTGCAGAGCCAGCGAGTGTCAGCCACAAACATGTGGCCATGGAGGTTCAACGAGCCGTTAAGGGGTATTGCTCCATGTGGAGGTCCGTGCAGGGAAAGCTGTCTATGTAGAAAGGCTTGTAAGAAAGACTTGTGTGATGGTTTGGGAGTTCCCCACCCCACACACTTTGTGAAATCCCCCAGACTAGACTCAGCCAGCTGGAAGTTAAGGACTGAAGCTCTGTTTACAGCTCAGCACAATGTACAAGCAGAGATAGACAGAACACACAGGAATAGTTACAGACATAGACAAGTTAAAGGGAATACAGAAACACAATCCCCCTCCCAGAAATCAGAGACCCCAGGAAGGGCTCCCAACTACCCTTCATCCTTCTCCCCACCCCTATACCTTACCCCAAGGTTTGTCTTACACACAGGGTCAATTTGGAGTGCTGTGTCCAGTTCTGGGCCCCTCAATTGAAGAAGGACATTGAGGTGCTTGAACGTGTCCAGAGAAGGGCAACAAGGCTGGGGAGAGGCCTCGAGCACAGCCCTATGGAGAGAGGCTGAGGGAGCTGGGGTTGGTTAGCCTGCAGAAGAGGAGGCTCAAGGGAGACCTTCTTGCTGTCTACAACTACCTGAAGGGTGGTTGTAGCCAGGAGGAGGTTGCTTTCTTCTCTCAGACAAGCAGCACCAGAACAAGAGGACACAGTCTCAAGCTGTGCCAGGGGAAGTTTAGGCTGGAGGTGAGGAGAAAGTTCTTGACTGAGAGAGTCATTGACTGCTGGAATGGGCTGCCCAGGGAGGTGGTGGAGTCAGCGTCCCTGGAGGTGTTCAAGGCAGATTTGGACGTGGCACTTGGTGCCATGGTCTGGTCTTGAGGTCTGTGGTAATGGGTTGGACTTGATGATCTTTGAGGTCTCTTCCAACCTTGGTGATACTGTGATACTGTGATTGGCCAGGTGGGTTAGAAGGAAAGTGGTTAGTGAGGCTACTCAGCAGAGAGGAGAAAAGCCAGAAGCTGCTAGACATCCCGAGACACTGTGCCTGACCAAGTCTGTTATCTGTGTTTTGAGATCTTATTCTCATCCATCTCAGCGAGCCTATGAGTGCAGCAGACATCACCAGTGTTTTCCTTTCACAGCCTATAATATAATTTTCTCCATTAAAATATTCCAATTAACCTCAAACCAGCACAGCTTGTAAGAAAGTCAGAAGGCTTCTAAATCACACACACACACACACACCCTTAAATAGACCATTTTGAAAATGAAACTGGCCAATAGGCATTAGCATCATTATCCTGCCCAATGAATTCCAAGCTTCGTGCCTCGTGTGACCACGCAGGCACATTGAAGGGCTGCACCAGACCTGTGGTACTAAGCTCCTAGCCTCAAAGCTTTGCTTTGCTTGTCTACTTCAACTCCTGGACCCTGAACAGGAGGAGGTGAGCAAGGGTTCAAACCAGCCTGGCAGGATTTATGCCCTACCAGGACATAGGGAAATAGCTCCTTTCTCTTTGGAGCATGAGATGGGGCTCCAAATGATACGATGACTGACAGCTATGCTCATATCCTTTGGTGGTACATGTGTCCTTTGTGCTATTGATTGTCTGTAGTGTAATGAATTTGCTGTAAGCATAACCCCTGGGTTTTCTTTACTAATGTAGCTTTTACCGTCCTGCAGGCTCAGAGCTCATTCTCAGTATGAAATAACTGCTGCCACATCTGCCAGCTTTAGCACTGGATTGCTGTTTAGGCAGTGACTGCCCTGGAAGAACATTAATATAAGCTGTGTTTCTGTTCCAAAACAGACTTTGTTAGCATTGCATTGCCTGACCACACCTTCCAATTGATGTAATTGCATAAAATGGTCAGGTCAAGGCAATGGTAGCTTTTCTCTGCAAGCATATCCTGCCACAGGAAGACTTTAGAGGCCCCTTGTGGCTAGGCTACAAAGCTCCACAAATTGGGGTGAGTTTCAGCACCCACAAGTGCACCCTGTTCCTCACATCCTTGTTAATTTACCCTCATATTCAGCTGTAACATAGCCTGCCTGAGATTCTTCTGGAAAAACATGCCTGTCCTAGTATATTGTTGGGGGAAGGGAGAGAGGCAGAGCATTGCATGGGGTCCTCAGAGATGTGTGTTAACACAGACTTCCTATTGTGCTGTATGGGCGCAATGTGGTACAGGATTTATTTTTTATAATGGTGGTGCACTTATGAATGAAGGCCTCATCTCATGATTTGATAAACCAAAGCTGGTAACCTCTTGAGCAGTTTCAAAAAGCTCTCAGTATAGCCCAGCTAGAGAGCTCCCTGTGTTGGAGTTCTATTAGTGGGCTGCTTGTGGATCTGACCTCACTGCACTCCTCACACTGCATCTGCTTCCCTCTGGCCACCCAACACATCTCATGTGCACCTTCAGTGGCAGGTCCTGCAAAGTAGTGCAGGCAAAGCTTTTCCTAAGGGAAGCTTTCCCTTGGGGAAAAATGCCTATGGCAGGGGGTTGGAACTCGATGATCCTTGAGGTCCCTTCCAACCTTACTGTTCTATGATTCTATGAACTATTATTTATCTCAAGCTTTCTGCACCTTCCCATTCCTATTCACAAGCACAGCTTGGGTTAAACTCTTCATGTCTCTTGTCTTCGCATTAGTTAATCTCCTTATAACAGCAAGGCTGTAGGATTTTTTTTTTGAAGCTCTGTCTGTGACTAGGCAAGGGCAGCCTAACTTCTGGCTGCATCTATAACTAAGGAAATTGTTTTCTATGAGATGATTTTTGAAAACAACTTCCTTATGGGAAGCATATTGGGAAAAGGACAAGGGCTTGAGCATAGGGGATAGCCTTCCAATCAGGACATCACTTCGTAAGCACCTTTTGAAATACAGCATCCTGATACACACCCTAATGAAGTTGCAGCCTGACCTAAGCCAGTCAGGGAGAGGATATTAACTCATCTCAGTGCTGCTTTTAGTTCCTGGTAATACCCAGCTGGCTTTTTATTTAGTTTTATGGTGAGTTACTGGTCTGAAAATTATCTGCAAGTTGCATATGATCCAAATGTCTCTTAGAACAGCACTGTCACAGATGAATATTGCTGTAGTCTTGTCTTCTCAGGGTGGTTTAATGGACTATAGTTCTAGCCTTATTACTCTTGATATCTGGGTCAGACACAGTGGGAAAGGAGTATTTACAAAGCAGAAATGCAAGAATGAAATCTATCCCAAATCCCTACCCTCTCCTTGAAGCTATTACACAGAGGCTTTCCTGCACAAAAGTGGTAGTTGGTGTCTTGCCCAACATTGCTCATGTTAATGTCATTTTGAACTCGCATCCAAAACATTTGTGTATTGGTCTGATTTGAAGCTTCCCAGAGTCCAAAAGTCTTAACAGAACAGTACAATAATAGGATACCTTCCCCTTTTGGAAAAGGAAAGAAGTAGAGAGAGAGTGAGAAGGGGTAAAACACCCAAAGAACAGTTATGCTTCAATTTGGAAATTAAAAGAAAAAATTAAACAGTAAATAAAAGGTATTTAAGGTAAGGGGAGTTACAAAAGTGTAGGGAAGGGAAACAAAATACAAAACCAGATAAATGGAAATGGATGGAGGTAGATTCAGAAGGTGGTTGTGCTGCCATGTGGCAAATCAGGAGCAGCTGGAATGGGCCTGCTACTGGCAGGTGAAGCAGGGAAGAGAGCGAGCAAAAGGAAGTTCCTCTGCTTTTTATTGAGGGGCCAAACAGAAAGTGGGAGTGGACTTAGCCACTGCACCTGGGGTCAGGTTCAGACCACCCCCAGGAGCAGTTAACCCTTTACAATTTCAGTATCTGAAGGGGGCTACAGGAAGGCTGGGGAGGGACTATTGACAAGGTCTGGCAATGCCAGGATAAGGGGCAATGGGTTTGAAGTGTCAGAGGGGAGATTGAAAGTGGATGTTAGGAGGAAATTGTTTGCAATGAGGGTGGTGAGACACTGGCACAGGTTGCCCAGGGAGGTCTTTTGTGCTCCACAACCTCCCTGGCAGTGTTCAAGGCCAGGTGGGGCGAGGCCTTGAGTGACCTGTGCTAGTGGGAGGTGTCCCTGCCAATGGCAGGGGGTTGGAACTAGATGATCCTTGAGGTCCCTTCCAACCTTACCATTCTAGGATTTGGTGGGATGCTATTAATATCCACGTTCAGAGAGAAATCTGTGAGCTATGCAAGGGAGGGAAGTGTGCACGTTGCAGGCTTGACAACTTCTTGCTGTCACTCTGTACTCTCAACTCTCTTCACCCAGATAGGATTTCTGGAGTGTGCAGTTAAGAAAGGGAAGCAACCTGTAAAACTGCTCTGGGAATGTGTGAATTCCAGTAGCAGGGCTGGAGCAGAGGGAAGGGATGGTCCTGAAGCCCTGTCAGCTTCTTGACAAAAGAAGGAAGAGAGAAGTGAGATGACAGGCACAATTTACTGGAGAGCTGTTTCCCAAAATAATCTTGGCATGTGGCAAAATCTGACTTGAAATACCTTCCTTTCTTCAATTGCTGGATGAACTTTGTGTCCTTCATTTGTTACTTGGATATCCTTGCATTCATCTCCGGGTGTGGTAAGGACATATGATGAGTACAGTTAGAATGGACTGACTGTGGAATGGTTATTAGGAAAATTACTTGGAATCAGGCATACAAAACAGAAGATGTGTTGTGGGTGCATTGCTTTGGGTTTGTTTGCCAAGCTACACTGCCTCCAGAGACTGAGGCTGAGATAACAAATCCAAGTGCCAGGTGGTGCACTTTGGCCACAACAACCCCATGCAGAGCTACAGGCTGGGGTGGGAGTGGTTGGAGAGCAGCCAAACAGAAAGGGATCTGGGGGTGCTGATTGACACCCACCTGAACAGGAGCCAGCAGTGTGCCCAGGTGGCCAAGAAGGCCAATGGCATCCTGACCTGCATCAGGAATAGTGTGGCCAGCAGGAGCAGGGAGGTCATTCTCCCCCTGGACTCTGCACTGCTTAGGCCACACCTTGAGTGCTGTGTCCAGTTCTGGGCCCCTCAATTGAAGAAGGACATTGAGGTGCTTGAGCGTGTCCAGAGAAGGGCAACGAGGCTGGGGAGAGGCCTCGAGCACAGCCCTATGGAGGGAGGCTGAGGGAGCTGGGATTGTTTAGCCTGGAGAAGAGGAGGCTCAGGGGAGACCTTCTTGCTGTCTACAGCTACCTGAAGGGTGGTTGTAGCCAGGAGGAGGTTGCTTTCTTCTCTCAGGCAAGCAGCAGCAGAACAAGAGGACACAGTCTCAAGCTGTGCCAGGGGAAGTTTAGGCTGGAGGTGAGGAGAAAGTTGTTGCCTGAGAGAGTCATTGAGTGCTGGAATGGGCTGCCCAGGGAGGTGGTGGAGTCAGCGTCCCTGGAGGTGTTCAAGGCAGGTTTGGACGTGGCACTTGGTGCCATGGTCTGGTCTTGAGGTCTGTGGTAATGGGTTGGACTTGATGATCTTTGAGGTCTCTTCCAACCTTGGTGATACTGTGATAAATAGCAAAGTTGTGTAGCATCTCTAAAAGCACAACTCTCATCTTGCATTCTGTGATACAGGCAGCTGTCCAACTTGTTCTTCAGAAAAAGAAGGCAGTTCCAGATTTTCCCTAATGGGAATGGTGAAAGACTTGAAATGCTGAGATAGTGTGATGGTTTGGGAGTTTCCTGCCCCCCCCACTTTGTAAAATCCCCCAGACTAGACTCAGCCAGCTGGAAGTTAAGGACTGAAGCTCTATTTACAGCTCAGCACAATGTACAAGCAGAGATAGACACAACAGACAGGAATAGTTACAGACATAGACAAGTTAAAGGGAATACAGAAACACAATCCCCCTCCCAGAAATCAGAGACCCCAGGAGGGGCTCCCAACCACCCTTGCACCTTCTCCCCGCCCCTGTAACTTATCTCAGGGTCTGCCTTATGTGGAAGGTGAGTTTGGAGCATGGGCCAGGGAGGTTAGAAGCAGAGTGGTTAGTTAGGTTAGCAAAGAGGTCCTGACCAAGCCATAATCTAGAGAGAACAAGACTCTGTGTGCAAGTGCTTATCTATATCTGTGTCCTTGTTCTTATCCATCTCAGCAAGCCTATGAGTGAAGCAGACATCACCAGCGTTTTCCTTTCACAGCCTATAATTTTCTCCATTAAAAATATAATGGAGAATTTTAATCCACAATAATACTCCAATTAACCTCAAACCAGCACAGGTAGCTAGTGGTTTCTAGGGAGGATGAGAGTCTTCCCAAAATTGTGGGGAAGGTGGTAACAGGAAGGGATCAGATAAAGCAGAGGCATGCAGCTCTGTAGACAACTCTGAAAGCTAGGGAGCACAGCTCTGCTAAATATTGAGTAGGCTGCAATGAGTGGTTTGAGTGTGTTTGTCCCTGATAGGGAAACAATGAGTCAGTTGCATTGACTTCTGAGGTTCCTAAAGTGTAACAAAGACATTTTAGCAATGAGTGCTGGAGAGGATTTAATATACTCTGTTTCTTTTTCAAAAATGTATTAATATTCCACTCTTCCTACCTTGAAGATGTGATCTTTGACAGCATTTTTTTGCTTGTAATGTGGAGGATGAGGTGTAAAGGTGATCAATATGGAAGCAGCATTTTCATCAGANTCCAGGGAGGGAGCAGCCACAACCTCCCTGGGCAACCTGTGCCAGTGTCTCACCACCCTCACTGTAAACAACTTCCTCCTAACATCCAGTTTCAGTCTCCCCTCTGCCAGTTCAAACCCATTGCCCCTTGTCCTGTCATTGCAAGACCTTGTCAATAGTCCCTCCACAGCCTTCCTGTAGACCTCTTCAGATCCTGGAAGGCTACTCTAAGGTCTCCTGGAAGCCTTCTCTTCTCCAGGCTGCAGAGCCCCAACTCTCTCAGCCTGTCCTCACAGCAGAGCTGCTGCAGCCCTCTCAGCATCTTGGTGACCTCCTCTGGACCCACTCCAACACTTCCATGTCCTTCCTGTGCTGGGGGCTCCAGAACTGTAGTTTATGTGAAGGTTTTAGTAGTAGTAGCAATTTCTTTCTCAGTTGTTTTTATTGATTCCCCTTTGGCAATACTGAGGAGACTCGCTAGGATTGGAAAACCTTCCTTTCAGTTTGACTCCCTCCCAGAGTGGTGTTTCCAGGAGTTTTCAGTGTGCTTAGGCATTGTGCAGTGTGGTCTGTCTAAATGGCAGGAGGCCTGTAAGCTTTTTCTATATGAGCTGTGGACTGTGCACATGAAACATCAATGTTTCCTGCCACAATAGGCTTGAACTGTGGCAGTGCTCTGAATGTTTTTTCCATGAACATCTGTGGAAAATGTCTTGCTCAGATTCTTTCCATTCAAGGCAAAACTTGCTGGCTGCAAGCAGAGACCTCATCTCCTTTTTCCACTTGCTCTTGCAGAGGGATGTATTTATTCCATTTGTTTAACAATCTGAACTGTTCATGGAAAGGCATTTGTTTGAAACTTGCTGAACTGAAAAATGAAAAGTGGATGTTGTCCATGGAGAGAGAGATAAAAGCTGGAAATTAGGGGGTGTGGTGATGGTGAGGAGGAGCCTAGTAGATCAGTAGTTTTCAAACACTCAAGTCAATGGCAGATTGTTCTCAGCTGGATATATTTTAAGACCAGAGAGGATCTTGTGAATCTTCTGTTCTGGCCTTATGAATAACATGGATTGCTGCACTAACTTAGTAAAATGAATGCCTGCTCTATGTTCAATAGCTGTATGCAAGCTGAGCTTATTTGGGGGGCAGAGAGAAGCTGCCCTGTATGAAGACTTGAGTGTTCTTCAGTGTTTCTTTTTGGTTTTCCCAGTCTAGACCAGAGGTTCTGCTTCTTTGTCCCCTCACACTGCTGGGCAGTCTTTGAAAAGCACGTGCCAGTGTTTGCTTTGAAATTTTCTCTGAGTTTGGTTCTCTCTTCTGACCTGTGAAACTCAAATGCATCCTTTTTCCTTTTGGTGCTTTGATGACAGCCAACAGAGTCCTGGGCTGCAGCAAGAGCAGTGTGGGCAGCAGGGCACGGGAGGGGATTCTGCCTCTTTACTCTGCTGTCCTCAGACCACACCTGCAGTCCTGTGTGCAATTCTGGAACCCTCAGCACAGGAAGGACATGGAAGTGTTGGAGCAGGTCCAGAGGAGGGACATGAGGATGCTCGGAGGGCTGCAGCAGCTCTGCTGTGAGGACAGGCTGAGAGAGTTGGGGCTCTGCAGGCTGGAGAAGAAAAGGCTTCCAGGAGACCTTAGAGTAGCCTTCCAGGATCTGAAGGGGGCTCCAGGAAGGCTGGGGAGGGACTGTTGACAAGGTCTTGTAATGCCAGGACAAGAGGCAATGAGTTTGAACTGGCAGAGGGGAGATTGAAAGTGGGTGTTACGAGGAAGTTGTTTACAGTGAGGATGGTGAGACACTGGCACAGGTTGCCCAGGGAGGTTGTGGCTGCTTCCTCCCTGGAGGTGTTCAAGGCCAGGTTGGAGGAGGCCTTGAGTGAGCTGTACTAGTGGGAGGTGTCCCTGCCTATGTCAGGGGGTTGGAACTACATGATCCTTGAGGTCCCTTCCAACCTTACCATTCTATGATTCTATGTATGTAGTATGTCTTTTTAGCCTGGAACAAATGTGTTGTCTTTTGCTTGCTGCTCATCTACATCCAGCCAGTGTATCAAAACAGCGTCTTGAAGGATTTCTCATCCTACCCACCCACACTGAAATCTCTTGCTTGGCTTCTGGTAATTTGGTCATGTTGCCCCAGTATAAGGAATAAACAGTGACTGAGACAATGTCTTTTTTGTTTTCATGCTCTGGTTTGCCTTCAGTTTTAGCTAAGCAAGGCAGCAAAGGTGGAAGTCAAATAGCTTGAATCTGACTCAAGATCAGAGTGCTTATCTCATGCAAGTCTGTGTACAAGTATCTGGTTCAAATTGCTCCAACTGGCCTGCAACACTTTGGGGTTTTATTTTTTTTAATACTGGGGCACCTGGTCTCTCTGAAATCTCCCTGGTTTATCCTGACTTCATTAATTCATGTTTGGCATTTGGTCTTCATTTTTCTGTCTCTTCTTACCCTGAATCTGGAAACCCAGGTTGGTGTTTAGTCTTTCACTCACAAGGATTTCCAAAGAATCATAAAACAGTAAGGCTGGAAGGGACCTCAACGATCATCTAGTTCCAACCCCCTGCCATAGGCAGGGACACCTCCCACTAGCACAGCTCACTCAAGGCCTCCTCCAACCTGGCCTTGAACACCTCCAGGGAGGTTGTGGATTACAGAGGACCTGCAGGGAGGTTGTGGCGCACAGAATCACCCAACGTGATCAAAGATCACGTTGGGTGATTCTGTGCGCCACAACCTCCCTGGGCAACCTGTGCCAGTGTCTCACCACCCTCACTGCAAACAACTTCCTCCTAACATCCACTTTCAATCTCCCCTCTGCCACTTCAAACCCATTGCCCCTTGTCCTGGCATTGCAAGACCATGTCAATAGTTCCTCCCCAGCCTTCTTGTAGGCCCTCTTCAGATCCTGGAAGGCTACTCTAAGGTCTCCTGGAAACCTTCTCTTCTCCAGGCTGAAGAACTCCAACTCTTGTAGCCTCTCCTCTTACTTTGCCTTTGAGGGAGGCTGGAAGAAGGAAGCTCTTAATTTGTTATTGAGAAGAGAAAACCATTTTTTGTTTGCTATGCTCTGAGCTAGCTTCCCTCTGTTCCATTCAGCAGAGGGCAGAAAGCTCTGGAGAGGCAAAAATAAAACAGTAGGGGAAAAGTCTTGATGAAATCTTCAACTCTGGGTTACATCTGCATATGAGCTCATTGCACAGCAATGTATTATCATTCACTTTGGGAAAAAAAACTGGAATAAACCAAGAGCTGCTGAAATATGATGTGAGTATTGATGTTGAAATTGCAATTAAAGTTAAATTATGCCCTGCAGTGACCCTGAGATACACTTCAGTTTCTGGAAAGGAGAGTAGAAATATTCTGAAAGGAGAGAATCCTTAATCATGGAAATGAATGAAAAGCAATGCAGCAGAAACTGCTTGGCAAGAAAGGCTGGTATTTTCCAGGCACTGTTAATAGACAGAAACTTGCTTTGTCATTGTGTGCCTTTGTGCCTGTTTGCATTCATTTGTAGCTGGAAGTAGAAACCACAGGCCAAACTGCTGAGGACTTCTTCCAGTAACAGCTGTTAAGGGGCTTGGGGTAAAACTTGTTAGAGAATAGCTGCATGAAGAAGCAGGGAGGAGGACAGGGGGCTGGAGTGTGTAGTGTAGGTGAAGGAGCTTGTTATCTGGAAAAGGAAAGGTCATGGGATTCTCAGTGCAAGAGTGAATTGAACATGGAAGTGTTGGAGCGGGTCCAGAGGAGACCACCAAGATGATTAGAGGGCTGGAGCAGCTCTGCTGTGAGGACAGGCTGAGAGAGTTGGGGCTCTGCAGCCTGGAGAAGAGAAGGCTTTGAGGGGACCTGATAGTAGCCTCCCAATATCTGAAGGGGGCCTAGAGGAAGGCTGGGGAAGGATTATTTACAAGGTCCTGCAATGACAGGAGAAGGGGCAATGGGTTTGAACTGGCAGAGGGGAGATTTGGACTGGATGTTAGGAGGAAGTTCTTTCCAGTGAGGGTGGTGAGACACTGGAACAGGTTGCCCAGGGAGGTGTTCAAGGCCAGATTGGATGAGGCCTTCAGTGACCTGTGCTAGTGGGAGGTGTCCCTGCCTATGTCAGGGAGTTGGAACTAGATGATCCTTGAGGTCCCTTCCAACCTTACTATTCTATGATTCTATAATGAATTATTTGGTGCCAGGGAAGATATGAATAATATTTTGGAAGACAGAACTCATGGGTTACATCAGACTTTTTTTCCCTACTTGTGGTTTGTGCTGGTGGCTGACTGCAAGCAGGGAAGCTGCATGCAGTGATTGTGGCCTCCCTGATAAGTCATGAGCTGAGAACAGGCTGCTTGGGTGCAGGGGCTTGCTCTGGATCTCTGTTGTCAGTCAAGGCACTTGGCCTTTCTCTGATCTACTTGACTTGTCTAGAAAATAAAGGTAACTCCTGCCTGTGGGGAGGCTCTGCCTTGTTTTTGCAGAGAAGTACTGGCTAGATTGATTTAGAAAAGGTCAAAATGGTACCTAGGGCCTAGGTAATTAGGATCTCTTCTCTTGTAAATCCAGAATTTTGGTTGTTCTCCCTCCTTTTCTCCTTTTTTTTTTTTTTTTTTTTTTTTTGGGGTTTTTTTGGTTTTTTTGTTTTTGCAGATGTAAGGTGCTTGGATTACTGAGCAGGGGTAGTGGGGCAACATCAGGTAAATAGGGCTCTTTTTTTTTTTTTTTCTCTTTTTCCCTTTCTCCAGCCTGGAAATCCCAATTAACTCAAACTTCTTTTTACACTGCAGCCCTGCTGAGTGGGAATCTAAGTGAGCATAAAATAGTGAACCAATTTTGGTGCTTCTAAACACTTTACCCTATCATTTATGTAACCTGAAAAATTTGGAATACACTTTTTATACACTGAAAACTACATCACTATAGGATTTGGATCAGAGCTACCTTCCTGGCCTGCATGAAATCAATGGATTGGGCAATGAGATCTGCCTTAAAAGGGTACACTGAAAACGAATGGTGCCAGATCCTGCTCCTGGAACCTGCTTTGGTTTTGTTTTTTGTTGTTGTTTGTTGGGTTTGTTGGTTTTTTTTTTTTTTTAAAGCACTTCTGGATTTGTGCTAGTAAAACCTAACCTCAGTTTCTTTGCTTACTGTTTAAAATTGCATACTACTTCAAGCACTTAAAAGTCAACAAAATATTCCTCTTTTGACTGCAGGTAATATAAATTTGTTGCAGTGTGAGTGCAGCCCAGACAGCAGCTGTGTGCTGGGCTGCAGCAAGAGCAGTGT
>VWZE01016597.1:96557-112706 GCA_013396675.1 Eubucco bourcierii | reverse complement strand
TGAAGGCTACTCTAAGGTCTCCTGGAAGCCTTCTCTTCTCCAGGCTGCAGAGCCCCAACTCTCTCAGCCTGTCCTCACAGCAGAACTGCTGCAGCCCTCTCAGCATCTTCGTGCCCTCCTCTGGACCCTCTCCAACAGTTCCATGTCCTTCCTGTGCTGGGGGCTCCAGAACTGCACACAGGATTGCAGGTGGGATCTGAGGAGAGCAGAGCAAAGGGGCACAATCCCCTCCCTTGCCCTGCTGCCCACACTGCTCTTGCTGCAGTCCAGCACACAGTTGCTGTCTGGGCTACACTCACACTGCAGGCTCATGTTGAGCTTTTCATCACCCCAGACCCCCAGGGCCTTTTCCTCAGGGCTGCTCTCAGCCATTCCCTACCCAGCCTAGAGCTGTGCTTGGCATTGTGCCTACCCAGGTGCAGGACCTTCCACTTGGCCTTGTTGAATGTCATGAGGTTGGCCTGGGCACAGTTCTGCAGCCTGTCCAGGTCCCTCTGGCAGGTTGACTGTGCCACACAGCTTGGTGCCATCTGCACACTTGCTGAGGGTGCACTGATTCCTCTGTCCATGGCACTGACAAAGATGTTAAACAGCACTGGTGCCAGCACTGGGACTGCCTTAGGTGTGAAAAGGTGAAACTCTGTGCACACATTTTACGAATACCAAAAACTTAGGACAAAACTAGAAACCTCTGTTTCCATTTTGGGCACATGAATTTTCTGGTGTGTCAGGAGAGAAGACCTGTGCTTGAAACAAGTGATGAAGGCTTCCCTGTCTATGCTCTAGGTCATGCCAGGTTTCAGACTGTGTGACAGGTGTTGCTTGGCTCACGTTAGCAAAGAATAGTAGAGATTTTTAAAGTAGGTGCTCAGCTGCAGCAGCCTAATAGGGTTAACACCAAGATCTGCTAATGGGATCAATAGAGTCTTGCATAAGTGTAGAAGGAGCTGGGTGTACTGATGACTGCTGGCTACCTGTCAGTTAGACTGAATGTGGAAGGTGTTGCAAATACATTTTATAGACTACCTCCTCAGGTCTTAAAACTTGTTTGAGCTGTGATGCTTGATGATGTGTGACAGTAAATCCACAACTCTTAGGGGAGGGGGAAAAAAAATCCAAACTGAAACAGCATAGTCAGGATTTGCTGCTGAATAAATTGTATTTTTGTAGGTAATTATTGGTGCTTTGTATAGAATCTCAGTATTTATTTAGGCTGACTAAATGTAAGGAGGAGAGCTTATAGTAGCCTTTCAGAATATGAAGGGGGCCTGCAGGAAGGCTGTGGAGGGACTATTGACAAGGTCTTGCAATGCCAGGACAAGGGGCAATGGTTTTGAAGTGGCAGAGGGGAGATTGAAAGTGGATGTTAGGAGGAAGTTGTTTGCAGTGAGGGTGGTGAGACACTGGCACAGGTTGCCCAGGGAGGTTGTGGCTGCTCCCTCCCTGGAGGTGTTGAAGGTCAGGTTGGATGAGGCCTTGAGTGAGCTGTGCTAGTGGGAGGTGTCCCTGCCTATGGCAGGAGCTTGGAATTAGATGATCCTTGAGGTCCCTTCCAACCTTACCATTCTGTGATTCTATGATCATCAAAGTATTCTGACTTCGTGTAGATTGCATATGAAGATAGTGGTTGCAAATTGCTCTCTCACTTTTCATTGTGGATGCAGCATAGTTACAGAAATTCTTAAAGCACTGGGCCAGCTTGGTTAAAACTTAGATCAGAGATTAAATACAAAATTTCAGATAGCAGGCAGAAAAGCAAGAAACCTCCTCTTTATCATCCTTGTAGTAAATCACCCTTTCTGTGCAGCTACATTGTTCCTGCTAGTGCAGGAGCACTGCTTGAAAGTTGCACTTCATTGCAGTTCACTGCATGAATCATAGAAGACCTTCAGGGAGGTCGTGGAGCACAGAATCACCCAACGTGATCTTTGATCTTTGATCACATTGGGTGATTCTGTGCTCCACAACCTCCCTGGGCAACCTGTGCCAGTTTCTCACCACCCTCACTGCAAACAACTTCCTCCTAACATCCACTTTCAATCTCCCTTCTGACACTTCAAACCCATTGTCCTGTCAATACAAGACCTTGTCAATAGTCCCTCCCCAGCCTTCCTGTAGGCTCCTTCAGATCCTGGAAGGCTACTCTAAGATCTCCTGGGAGCCTTCTCTTCTCCAGGCTGCAGAGCCCCAACTCTCTCAGCCTGTCCTCACAGCATCTTTGTGGCCTCCTCTGGACCCACTCCAACATTTCCATGTCCTTCCTGTGCTGGGGGCTCCAGAGCTGCACACAGAAAAGCCACGCTCAGGGCCCTCTTACTCCTTTTTCTTACTTTTTTTTTTTTCCTTCCGCTGTCAGACCAGCACTGGCTATGCTGCTTGCAGGTTAAACTGCCTGCTGAGAATGGGGCAGTGTGAAGTGTTTCCCAGAGCTCATCAGCATGTCTGAGTTGTCCTTTGTCCCCAAACGCAGATGACCTGTCTTTTGACGTCTCCTGGTTTGCCGTGCGCTCCTTTGCGCTGGACAGGGAGCCTGTCCTCTTGGCCTCGCTGGATCGCAGGGGCATAGTGACACAGAGCAGGAGAAACGGGAGCAGCGACCTCAGCCTGGAAAGGATCAGCCCCCTGGAGTTCCGCCTCCGCGTGCATGCCTGTGAGGACCACGACTTTGGGAACCACTACTGTGTAGTGACCCCGTGGGTGAGATCTGCCACTGGGGTGTGGCAGCAGGAACCTGACATCAAAGCCAAACCCATCTTCCTGTCTGTGAAAATGGATGGTAAGAGATTGCATGATGCGTTACACTAGTTACTTACCTACATTCCTTGACTGACTTACCTACCTGCCTACCTACCTGCCTTCCTTCCTTGGCTTGCCTACCTTCCTTCCTTGACTTACCTGCCTGCTTCCCTGCCTTCCTTGGCTTACCTGCCTACCTGCCTGCTTTCCTTCCTTCCTTGGCTTACCTGCCTGCCTTCCTTCCTTCCTTGGCTTACCTGCCTGCCTTCCTTCCTTCCTTGGCTTACCTGCCTGCCTTCCTTCCTTCCTTGGCTTACCTGCCTGCCTTCCTTCCTTCCTTGGCTTACTTAAAACATCTTGTTATGTCTTTCTATGACAGATGTTCCCCGTGACTCCTTTTGAAAGTGCCTGTGATGATCCCATTAGATTTTGTTATATTTTTTCCTATGGCTTGTAACTTCTGATTCCAGATTCGTGTGATGGTTTGGGAGTTACTTGCACAAAAAAGAGCAATAGTTGGTTGTATAGAAGATACAAACATTCTATACCAGTTTTAATCCATGCCTGTGATGGTTTGGGAGTTCCCTGCCCCCCCACACTCTGTAAAATCCCCCAGACTAGACTCAGCCAGCTGGAAGTTAAGGACTGAAGCTCTATTTACAGCTCAGCACAATGTACAAGCAGAGATATACACAATAGACAGGAATAGTCACAGGCATAGACAAATTAAAGGGAATACAGAAACTCACCCCCCCTCCCAGAAATTGGAGTCCCCAGCAGGGGCTCCCAACCACCCTTCCACCTTCTTCCCACCCCTCTGCCTTACCCCAGGGTCTGCCTTACATGCGAGGTGAGTTCAGAGGATGGGCATGGGGAGTTAGAAGCAGTGATGAGTTGGCTTACACAGCAGAAAGCCAGCAGACACAGTTCCCAGAGAGAGACTCTGTCTTATCTGTGTTTGTGTCCTTGTTTTTACACATCTCAGCAAGCCTATGAGTGCAGCAGACATCACCGCTGTTTGCTTTTCACAACCTATAATCTAATTTTCTCCATTAAAATATTCCAATTAGCCTCAAACCAGTACAGTTCCACGGACTGGGTAGTCCTGAACAGATCATAGTCATAGGACTGGACTGTTTTCTTTTCTGATCAGCTCTTGATGTTGAAAGATGCCCCAGCTTTGAAACACAATTAAACCACAGCAGTCTAGATGAGGGGTGAGCAACTGATGGCATTTACCTGGGCCTGAGCAAAGCCTTCGACACTGTCCCACACCACATCCTGGTCTCCAAGCTGGTGAGACATGGCTGTGATGGGTGGAGCATGAGATGGGTAAAGACCTGGCTTGATGACTGCACCCAGAGAGTGGCTGTCAATGGGTGCATGTCCCAGTGGAGGCAGTGACAAGCAAAGTCCCTCAGGGATCATCCTGGGACCAGTCTTGTTCAGCATCTGTGTGGGTGCCATGGACAGAGGCATTGAGTGCAGCCTCAGCAAGTTTGCTGACCACACCAAGCTGTGTGGTGCAGCAGACAGCTGGAGGGCAGGGATCCATCCAGAGGGACCTGGACAAGCTGCAGAGGTGGGCACAAGCCAACCTCATGAAATTCAACAAGACCAAGTGCAAGGTCCTGCAGCTGGATTGAGGCAATCCCAAGCACCAATGCAGGTTGGGCAGGGACTGGTTGGAGAGCAGCCCTGAGGAGAGGGACTTGGGGGTGCTGGTGGAGGAGAAGCTCAACAGGAGCCAGCAGTGTGCACTTACAGCCCAGAGAGCAACCAGAGCCCGGGCTGTATCAGGAGAAGTCTGGGCAGCGGGGTGAGGGAGGTGATTCTCCCCCTCTGCTCCACTCTGCTGAGACCCCACCTGGAGTACTGCATCCAGTTCTGGAGCCCCTGGGACAAGAGGGATGTGGAGATGCTGGAGTGTGTCCAGAGCAGGGTCACAAGGATGCTCAGAGGGCTGGAGCTGCTCTGCTGTGAGGACAGACTGAAAGAGTTGGGGCTGTGCAGTCTGGAGAAAGGGAGGCTCCCAGGTGACCTTCTTGTGGCCTTCCAGGATCTGAAGTGGGCTACAAAAAAGCCAGGGAGGGACTTTTTAGACTGTCAGGGAGTGGCAGGACTGGGGGGAATGGAGCAAAGCTGGAGGTGAGGAGGAAGTTGTTCATCATGAGAGTGGTGAGAGCCTGGCATGGGTTGCCCAGGGAGGTGTTTAAGGCCAGGCTGGCTGAGGCTGTGGGCAGCCTGCTCTAGGGTAGGGTGTCCCTGCCCATGGCATGGGGGTTGGAACTGAATGATCCTTGTGGTGCCTTCCAACCCTGATTCTTTGACTCTCACTTAGTGTTAACCCTTCTGCTGCCTGCAGGAGGAAACCTTGATTTGCAGATGAGGTGTGCTGAAGTAGGGTGGCATTGTGGGTAGTAGCAAAGCTGAGTACAGAAAGTCAGAACTGTAATTCCTTCCTCTCTCTCCTAAGCATGAGACATGCTGCTCCCTGCACTTAATGCCTTGTCTGCCTTCCAGCACAAGTTGCAAGTGTTGCTTGACATGATGAGAAGTAAGTTGCACACTGGGTGCTGCATTCAGGAAAATTAACACAGGAGAGGTTTTGACCAAGTTGCTTTCTTCTCAGCATTCCCAGGAAAGATCATATTGGAAAGTTCCATGAACTTGAAAGCCATCAGAAGTTTTTGTTCTCCCTGCTGTGCAAATAACTATCATTCATATATATATACACACACACGCATATGTACATATACACACACACATATGTACATATATATATACACATATACACACGCACATGTACGTATACATGTGCGTGCCCATGCGCAGGCAGACGGGGATGCGCAGGCAGGGGCCCAGGCAGACGGACACACAGGCTGATGGGGACACAGGGACGCAGGCGGACGGACGCACAGGCAGACAGGGACGCAGGCAGACAGACACACAGGGACGCGGACAGACGGACGCGCAGGCAGACAGGGACGCGGACGGACGGACGCGCAGGCAGACAGGGACGCGGACGGACGGACGCGCAGGCAGACAGGGACGCGGACGGACGGACGCGCAGGCAGACAGGGACGCGGACGGACGGACGCACAGGCAGACAGGGACGCGGGCGGACGGATGCACAGGGACGCGGACGGACGCACAGGCAGACGNCGCACAGGCAGACAGGGACGCAGGCGGACGGACACACAGGGACACGGACGGACGCACAGGCAGACAGGGACGCAGGCGGACGGACGCACAGGGACGCAGGCGGACGCACAGGCAGACAGGCAGTCAGACGCACAGGGACGCAGGTGGACGCACAGGCAGACAGGCAGACGGATGCACAGGGATGCAGGCGGGCAGGCAGACAATGACGTAGGCAGACAGGGACGCAGGCAGACGGACGCACAGGGACGTAGGTGGGTAGGCAGGGACACACAGGGACGCAGACAGGGATACTTTCCAAACTCCTTACAGTTTGGTCCTGCCTTTTAACTGAGCAACACATGTTTACAAAGCAAGTTTCCTGTTTAGGTGCCAACTTTGGAGGTTGGTTGGTCTGGGTTCCTGAGTGGCTGGTACAAGTAGTTCCAATCAAGAAAAATGTAAAGGAGTCTACTCCTTGCCATTTGGAAACTGATTGCTAAGAGTGCAGCCACAATCAGCCTCTGCTGGGGAAAACTTGCAAGGCTTTGGTTTGGAGGAACAGGTGACAGGATACCTCTTGGAACTGACTGTACTTTGCTGTCTTGCTCCAAGACTCCTCTAGTGCTTCCCTGAGGCTTTGGAAGCTGAAAAGAGAGAAAACACGAATTTAAAATGGTGCAATTTCCTTCTGAATTAACGTGAATAATGTGGGGGCTTCTTCCTTTTTCACTTGAGAATTTCTCAGTTGTGTATAATGACTTTGCCTTCCTCTTTCAGTTCTGAATGCTTTCAAGTATCCCCTGTTGATTGGCATCGGTCTGGCCACTGTCATTGGACTCTTATCCTGCCTCATTGGCTACTGCAGCTCCCGTTGGTGCTGCAAGAAGGAAGTGCAGGAAACAAGACGAGAGCGTCGCCGACTGATGTCAATGGAGATGGACTGAGCGCAGGAGCCAGACGCGCTTGCATTTTGGGAGAGGCTCAGCCTGGGGGCTCTAGGACTGTGCTGAGACACTGGCTCCCAGGACCAGACAAGACAGTGGATTTCTTCTGTGATTCCAACCTGGACCTCAAGCTTCTTGCTTCTCCTCGTTACACATCGTGGCCTGAGAGCATCCAGGCCATATTTACTGACTCGGAGTTCTCCTTTTCCAGCAGCACTTTCTGCGTAGGAATTGTGTCCTTCCTTCAGAGGGGTCCTCTGGCAAAATTCATCAAGGTGGTTTGGTTTGGTTTGGTTTGGTTGGTTGATGGTTTGTTTTTTTCACCCACTCTCGGTTTTGAGAAGATGTCCCCATGTGAAAGCATGATGGGCAGGGTGATGGGTGGGAAAGGGGCTGGTAGAAGTGTTAGACTTCAATTGGATCAACCAATCTACTTTTCTTCTCTACCCCATCACAACATCCTATTCCCTTTCTCTGCCTTGGTATCTGACAGACTTCTGTGCTAGTTGAAGGCTAGAGAAGACTTCTCTGCTGGTGCCTCATGAGGCCTTTCCAGCAAACAATTGGTTTACTGTTGTCAGCATGTCTTCTCTTCTCTGGCTTTCAAAAGGTTTGCAATTAACTCCAAAACATAACTTGCCTAGAGGTCTTTGAGGCACTTTTTCTTTAAACTTCTTTTTAATTTTATTTTCAGTGCTCAAAGCTCTTAGCTGTGGTGTATAGAGGCTAACCCTGAAGAGTCAATCCTCAGACAAGCATTTGTTGGATGTCTTCTTATGACCACTTTCTTTCCCACCCCTCCACCTTATCTCCTCACTACAGCTGCTCATGTTGTGCCTGAGACCTTGTTCTGCTTGTGTCAAGGTTGGGGGGGTGGGGCAGGGGCACATAATGTCCAGGAACAAAGCCCAACCCTCTGCTGGCCTTGGCAGGGAGGTAGGAGGCCTTATCCCACTGATTATGGTGTGACTTATGGATGAAAAACAAAACAAAAGAAATGGGTCTTTGTGTGCAGTTGGCCAACTGATGATGTTCAGAGAAGCCTAGTAAATTATGTCTTACTAGGTGCACAAACCAGATACTAATGCTGCTTCTGCCAGTCACTCAGTGGTAACTCTTCAACCTGTGAACAGAGTCTGAGATCTGCAGCAGCTGAAGTGCAGCTCAGGGTAGAAATAGGGTCAAACCCAAGAGGGCAGCAAGAATCCTTCAGCTTCCAGTTGTCCTGGGCTTGTGTGTGGACCTGCAGCGGGACTGAAGGCCTGAGAACTGTTGCTAGGTGAGACAGTATAGAAGTTGTGCTTTTGTCTTCCACACTGTGACCTGGCTCCTGAGCTGGGAGCAGCTTCTGTTTCAAGGCAGTTGTGTCTTCCCAGCACAGTGGTGCTTTAAGCAATAAAAGTCAGAGTAAAGTTACTGTGTATAAACAAGGAAGGAAGCAGGACTGTACCACAATCCGATGTCACAGCCTAGGTTTGGTTTGCATCAAGTAGAGTGACAAATGCAGAGTTTAGGCCAGGGATCAATCCTTTCCAGGTTTTCTTTAAAGATGTTAAATGAGAAGATCCATGGAAGGTAGTAGCTGTGATGTGCTGTTGGTAGTCTAGACTAACCTGCCTCACTAACAGCTCATCCTGCTGCACGTTCCAGGGGGGTAGCATCTGTGCTACGAAGGCTTTGTGTTGCTTTAGCGTTTGCGGAAGCTTGCAGTCAACTCTGCTGTTCTACAGTTGTGTGGGTTTGCAGTGAGGTTTCTTTGTCTCTTTCCCTCCTGCCCCCATTTTTCATTGTTCTGAGGCTGATGTGTGAGGCAGTTCAGCTTCCCACAGGCAAGCATGCATGCAGTGACATGTACATACACTTGTATCCAGAGAGGTGGCCACTGGTTTTTGGAAGCTGAATGTCTTGAAAACAGACTTGATTTGCAGTTGGGGCTTGCAATGTGTTCTTTGAGTCTTTAAGACATTTTGTGTAGTATTCCAAAACTGGGATGCCCAAAACCTATAAACCTCTGGAAGACTTTGGCCTGAATGTTCACAACAACTTTTTTTTTAACTTCTTGACCTGGTGTCTTCTTTTCCAGGAAACTCTCAAAAGACCTGTGGTGCAGACAGATGTATCTGTCTGTGCTGAGAACCAGGGCAGAAGCATTCCTTAGCTTTGGTGTGAGAGCTGAGGAATCTGTAGTGATGCTTTCCAAAGAAAGGAAGCTGAGGAAAGGTTTCGCTCAGATACTACTCTGCCAGGTACTACTCTGCCAACAAGAATTTCTCTTCCTCTCCTGCCTGTCTGCCATGGAGGAATCTTGCTTTTTTTCCTTGGATGTTATGAAACAGCATTCTGACATTTGGGATGCTGCCTCTTTCCCATGCTGATCTAGCAGCCTTTTCCCTGCATTAACACCTGCTTTCTCCATGGAAGGCCTATGGCATGGGTTGTCCTGGGAGGGGGCATAGTGGTGGTGAAGCTCAAAGCACAGCCTCAGTCACTTTCTGTCCTTGCAGGCTGACTCCTTGTTTCTGTGCTCTTAGTTAAGTTTTAGGTAGAGAGGATCATGACTGTAATGCAATAATTAGGGAATGAATGAGCAGGGAACCGTCAGCTCTTCTCAAGCACACAATATAGCACATTTTCTCCCTGCTGGAAAAATCTCAGGGTTATTTTAGTTAGGGCTCCCTGCTCCTCTAGTGAAAGGTCCCCATGTCCTTAGCTGATGCTGACCTTCCTTCATGTCCCCCAACAAACCCATCTTTGTCATTCCATTTGAAGCAAGTTGATGCTTGATCACTTCTGACTCGTGCTGCTGCCAGCCCCTCAGAAGGCAATGCTGCATCTTCTTTCCACCCTGTATTTGCTGTAGTTGGAAGGATAGAAACTGAGGAGCTAGACTTACCCCCACCCCATACTTCCTTCTACTTTGTGCCAATTTTGTATTATCTCCTTTTTTAAAAATAGTGTGGGAATCATATCTCTAATGGGTGGGGGGGGAAAAAAGTCACTTTTCATGTTTTTATTTCCTGTGTGACCAGGGTTAGTGTGAGTGGAGGTGTGTGTGCATCTGGTTGTGTATTAAACCTGCAGAGTATCAGAAGAGTAAGCTGCCTAAGGTGCATTGCAATCATCCACATCCTCCCTGCTGCAACCTGTGGTATTGTCAAAGTATCCTAAGGGCTCCTGTTGATCTTCCTCTGTTCACATTGCAACATCTCCTGGTAAACTCCTCCAGGCACTTAGAATTTTGATCCAGGACAAGCTTGAACATCACATAGCATAAGGGCAAGATATTTTCTTTCTTTTGTTTTTCATTTCAAAGTTATAAAATAACATGTTTGGCACAATTCTGGAATGCAGGTACTGAATAGTTTTAACAGTGCTGTGTAAAATGTTTCTTTTTATGTTTAAAATAAAGAATGAGCCTTTTTGATTATGTCTGTGCTGTGGGTCTGGGTGTTTGAGTTATGGGCAGTACTTTCCCTGTACCTTGTGTGCAGACACAGAGAGGAGAGCAGCCAAACAGAAAGGGATCTGAGGGTGCTGATTGACACCCGCCTGAACATGAGCCAGCAGTGTGCCCAGGTGGCCAAGAAGGCCAATGGCATCCTGGCCTGCATCAGCAATAGTGTGGCCAGCAGGAGCAGGGAGCTCATTCTCCCCCTGGACTCTGCACTGCTTAGGCCACACCTTGAGTCCTGTGTCCAGTTCTGGGCCACTCAGTTTAAGAAGGACATTGAGGTGGTTGAACGTGTCCGGAGAAGGGCAACGAGGCTGGGGAGAGGCCTCAAGCACAGCCCTATGAGGAGAGGCTGAGGGAACTGGGACTGTTTAGCCTGGAGAAGAGGAGGCTCAGGGGGGACCTTATTGCTGTCTACAACTACCTGAAGGGTGGTTGTGGCCAGGAGGAGGTTACCTTCTTCTCTCAGGCAACCAGTGACAGAACAAGAGGACACAGTCTCAGGCTGCGCCAAGGCAAGTTTAGGCTGGAGGTGAGGAGGAAGTTCTTCACTGAGAGAGTAATTTGTCACTGGAATGGGCTGCCCAGGGAGGTGGTGGAGTCACCGTCCCTGGAGGCGTTCAAGGCACGTTTGGACATGGCACTTAGTGCCATGGTCTAATCTTGAGGGCTGTGGTGATGGGTTGGACTTGATGATCTCTGAGGTCTCTTCCAACCCTTGCGATACTGTGATACTGTGATACTGTGGTTAGCCTGCAGAAGAGGAGGCTTAGGGGAGACCTTCTTGCTGTCTACAACTACCTGAAGGGTGGTTGTAGCCAGGGGGAGGTTACCTTCTTCTCTCAGGCAAGCAGCACCAGAACAAGAGGACACAGTCTTAAGCTGTGCCAGGGGAAGTTTAGGCTGGAGGTGAGGAGAAAGTTCTTGCCTGAGAGAGTCATTGACTGCTGGAATGGGCTGCCCAGGGAGGTGGTGGAGTCAGCGTCCCTGGAGGTGTTCAAGGCGGGTTTGGACGTGGCACTTGGTGCCATGGTCTGGTCTTGAGGGCTGTGGTATCAGGTTGGACTTGATGAGCTTTGAGGTCTCTTCCAACCCTGGTGATACTCTGATACTATTGTTGAAGCAAGAATATCAAATGTAAACCTTGTGGTGCTCTTTCCAGCACTGCTTATGCTGTAAAGCAAGCATGAGCCCTCTTTTACAGTAAGTTGTAAATAGTTCTCTACTTCTGTGTGATGAATTGGGGAAGAATGTAATTGTCTTCTGAGTCTGTCCTTTTCCTATCCCACTGTAGCTTGGAGGAGTTTCCTTCCAATTACCAAGGTCCAGAAGTCAGTTAGGAGTGTGTGTTTCATATCTATTGTAAACCCTTGGACAGATTCACTCTGATGTGGGTCAGAAACTGGCTGGAGGGCTGGGCCCAGAGAGTGGTGGTGAATGGTGTCACATCCAGCTGGCAGCTGGCACCAGTGGTGTGCCCCAGGGATCAGTGCTGGGCTCGATCCTGTTCAGTATCTTTATTGACGATCTGGACCAGGGGATTGAGTCCAGCATCAGTAAGTTTGCAGATGACACCAAGTCAGGAAGGAGCAGGTGTGGATCTGCTGGAGGGTAGGAGAGCTCTGCAGAGGGACCTGGGCAGGCTGCATGGGTGAGCATAGGCCAATGGGATGAGATTGAACAAGCCTAAGTGCAGGTTTCTACATTTTGGCCACAACAACCCCAAGCAGCGCTACAGGCTGGGGACAGATTGCCTGGGGAACAGCCTAGCAGAAAAGGACCTGGGGATGCTGGTAGAGAGTAGCTGAAGATGAGGCAGCAGTGTGCCCAGGTGGGCAGGAGAGCAAATGGCATCCTGGCCTGCATCAGGAGCAGTGTGACCAGCAGGAGCAGGGAGGTTTTTCTGCCCCTGTGCTCAGCACTGCTCAGGCCACACCTTGAGTGCTTTGTCCAGTTTTGGGCTCCTCAATTCAAGAGAGATGTTGAGGTGCTGGAAGGTGTCCAGAGAAGGGCAGCAAGGCTGGGGAGGGGCCTGGAGCACAGCCCTGTGAGCTGAGGGAGCTGGGGGTGTGCAGCCTGCAGAAGAGGAGGCTCAGGGCAGACCTCATTGCTCTCTGCAGCTACCTGAAGGGAGGTTGTAGCCAGGTGGGGTTGGGCTCTTCTCCCAGGCACCCAGCAACAGGAGGGGACAGCCTCAAGCTGCGCCAGGGGAGGTGTAGGCTGGATGTTAGGAGGAAGTTATTGCCAGAGAGAGTGATTGGCATTGGAATGGGCTGCCCAGGGAGGTGGTGGAGTTGCCATCCCTGGAGCTGTTGAAGCAAAACCTGGCTGGGGCACTGTTAGAACAGGTCCAGAGGAGGCCACCAAGATGCTGAGAGGGCTGCAGCAGCTCTGCTGTGAGGACAGGCTGAGAGAGTTGAGGCTCTGCAGCCTAGAGAAGAGAAGGCTTTCAGGAGATTTTGGAGTGGCCTTCCAGGATCTGAAGGGGGCTCCAGGAATGCTGGGAAGGGACTATTTGCAAGGTCTTGTATTGACAGGTCAAGGGGCAATGAGTTTAAACTGCAGAGGGGAGTTTGAAAGTGGATGTTAGGAGGAAGTTGTTTGCATGGTCTGGTTGATTGGCTAGGGCTGGGTGCTAGGTTGGGCTGGGTGAGCTTGGAGCTCTCTTCCAACCTGCTTGATTTGTGATTCTAAGCATTAGATATTGGGGTCTTCTTTGAACTCTTCCTGAGGCTTCTTATTTGCAAGGTACCAGGAGGGAAATCAGTAGTAATGGATGTAAACTTTCTTCTTACCCTGCTAGTGACTGAATTTAGGATTTTTTTGGTCCCCAGCAATCATGTAAGAACACCATGATAGTACAACAGGGAAGCCATTTGTTTCTCCCACAAGGAAGTTGTTTGAGACAGAGATGGTTTTGGGAGGCCAAGTCAGGCTTAGGCAAGGTAGATTTCTGTTCAAACTGGTAGATGCTGCATCTAAGATGGCTGCAGTGCAGGCTGGTTGACATTGAAATGTATGCCTCTGGCTTTGTTCCAGGTGGTGGTTTCACAGCTGGCATGAAAAAAATGTCTTCAGTAGAGTGCATTTGCAGGAAGCTGGGAGGTGGCATCAAGCTTTTAGTTCTTAAGGGGTGGCAGAGACCATCAACTGAGGCAGAGAAATGGCACCAATCTCTGCTCCATCAGCAGAGCCTTTGGCAGCTGTAGATGCCTCACACATGCATGTTGACAAGTGATGAATGTCATGCTCGTGGGATGGTAGACACTGGCCTCTATCAGTGCAGGTTGCAGCTTCCTGCTGAGTTTGGTTTAGCTTTATGAAATCATAGAATGGTAAGATTGGAAGGGACCTCAAAGATCATCTAGTTCCAAGCCCTTGTCATAGGCAGGGACACCTCCCACTAGCACAGGTCACTCTAGGCCTCATCCAAACTGGCCTTCAACACCTCCAGGGAAGTTGTGGAGCACAGAAGACCTGCAGGGAGGTTGTGGAGCACAGAATCACCGAACATGATCAAAGATCACGTTGGGTGATTCTGTGCTCCACAACCTCCCTGGGCAACCTGTGCCAGTGTCTCACCACCCTCACTGCAAACAACTTCCTCCTAACATTCAGTTTTAGTCTCCCCTCTGCCAGTTCAAACCCATTGCCCCTTGTCCTGGCATTCCCAGACCTTGTCAATAGTTCCTCCCCAGCCTTCCTGGAGCCCTCTTCAGACACTGGAAGGCTACTCTAAGGTCTCCTGGAAGCCTTCTCTTCTCCAGGCTGCAGAACCCCAACTCTGTCAACCTGCCCTCACAGCAGAACTGCTGCAGCCCTCTGAGCATTTTCATGGCCTCCTCTGGACCTGCTCCAACGCTTCCATGTCCTTCCTGTGCTGGGAGCTCCAGAACTGCACACAGGACTCCAGGTGGGGCCTGAGGAGAGCAGAGTAAAGGGGCACAATCCCCTCCCTTGCCCTGCTGCCCACTCTGCTCTTGCTGCAGCCCAGCACTCAGTTGCTGTCTGGGCTGACTCATCTGTGGGGATGACCTGGATCTTAATACTGTTCTTGTGTGTCAGGATTTTATCATATAAAAGAAAGCTAAAACTGGAATTCTGGATGTGAAGGGTGCTTACAAGTAACTGCCTGAGTGTTGCAGTGAATGATGAGAGTTACTTAGTCTCCATCATCACCACCTGCCATGGTTCAGCTCAATACCTGCCTGTGGAGGCTGCAGCTGCTTGCTGTCATAGAGGCAGTCTGAAAAGCACTTCTGTGCCAGAGCTTCTATGGCGCCAGGCTCAGACAATGTGCTTGGCTGTGCTTGTGCTGTAACAGAGCCTAGTTGTGCTGTGATGGCTCTGACTGTCCTGCTGAGGTCAGAGCCAGTCCTAAAACCTCCAGCAGGTTGAAACTAACAAGTATGGAGTAGGATGCACGAGAAGCCCTGCCTCCTCTGTCAGGTGAAGGTGAAGCAAATCTTCCAAGGAAACATGGCTTTTGCCTTCTCTGGGGGCATTCCTATGATTACAGAGGGCTAAGGTCTGCACAGCAGGTATTGATTGGGACAGATGGTGTTTCCAGAAAACCTTCAGCAGCTCCTCGAAGCTGTGGGACCTGCTAACTGAAGAAAAAGGCACTGTTCATTCTTGTGCTAGGTAAATAAACCTTAACTACAGCACATAGCCTTCTATCAGCCCTTTGCCGGGGATCTCTTTACTGAGGAAAACAGCTTTAGGCTGTAGATGATTGATGCTGAGAGCTCCAGGGGAATGCCTGTGTTATTGAGGAAACCAGGCTCTGTGGATTTCCAGATCCCTCAGAAGGGGTGCCACGAAGACAAGCTGTTCTGCTTTCCCTGGCAGCCAAGCTGCATTCCACCAAGTGCCAGAAGTGTAAGCGCGTCTGCTGCTGCCTCTGCCGAGGGGCTAGAGACTTCCCAAAGCAAACTTGGTGAAAGCAATTTGCCATTATATTCTGCTTGGTTTGTGCAGGATTCTAGAAACTCCAGCATGGACTGGGCCTTGGACTACACCACAGACTCAGACTGAGTGTACCTCATCTGGTTTCGGAAGTGAAAATGAAGCTGCAGGTAAATGGACATGAAGTTGTGTTTCTTGTTGGCAACTTAACCTGGCTTGTGCAATATGAATGTGCCAGTTACTGGGCAGCTGAGAGGTCAGGACTGGTGTTGTCTTTGTGGATATTGTTGCCATGGTGCAGACCTCCACAACCACCCTGGAGGTGTTGAAGGCCAGGTTGGAGAAGGCCTTGAGTGACCTGTGCTAGTGGGAGGTGTCCTTGCCTATGGCAGGGGGTTGGAACTAGATGATCCTTAAGGTCCTTTCCAACCTTACCATTCTATGAATCTATAAAGGCCCTGAGCATGATGTACAGTGGGTGGGATGCTAGGGCTATGATGCTTACTAGAATTTCCCTGTTGGGGAAAACATCCATGTTGCTCAGCATCTGCCTGGATATGTGAAAGCTGTGTGTGGCTACAACCAAATGCAGAACACAGGTTTTGAATGCAAGTACAGTGGAACTAACCTGCCCTTTGGTGTTCCTCAGCAAGTGTGCAGATGGGACAAAGCTGTGTGGCACAGTCAACTTGCTAGAGGGCAGGGATCCAGAGGGACCTGGACAGGCTGCAAAGCTGTGCCCAGGCCAACCTCATGAAGGGCCAAGTGTAAGGTCCTGCACCTTCCCAAGCACAACTCCAGGCTGGGTGGGGAATGGCTGAGAGCAGCCCTGAGGAAAAGGCCCTCGGGGTCTGGGGTGATGAAAAGCTCAAGATGAGGCTGCAGTGTGAGTGCAGCCCAGACAGCAACTGTGTGCTGGGCTGCAGCAAGAGCAGTGTGGGCAGCAGGGCAAGGGAGGGGATTGTG
>VWZE01016597.1:62492-82532 GCA_013396675.1 Eubucco bourcierii | reverse complement strand
ACTTGCTGAGGGTGCACTGATTCCTCTGTCCATGGCACTGACAAAGATGTTAAACAGCACTGGTGCCAGCACTGACCCCTGAGGGACACCACTTGGCACTGGTCTCCAGGTGGACATTGTGCCCTTGATCACTACTCTCAGGCTATCTCCTCCTGCACACATGTGTTGCTTGTTTGCCGCTAGGTTCCAGTACTGCCCAGCGGGTGGTGACTGTTCAGAAGGGGCCTCTCTACCGCACAGAGGGATCCCACATCACGCTGTGGTGCAAGGTGAGCGGCTACCAAGGTCCAGCAGAGCAGAACTTCCAGTGGTCCATCTACCTGCCGTCCGCTCCGGAGCGGGAGGTGCAGATCGTCAGCACTGTCGACCCCTCCTTCCCCTACGCCATCTACACCCAGCGTGTGCGCAGCCGAGGGATCTACGTGGAGCGAGTGCAGGGGGATGCTGTCCTGCTGCACATCACCGAGCTGCAGGAGCGGGACGCTGGCGAGTACGAGTGCCACACGCCCAACACTGACGAGAGGTACTTTGGGAGTTACAGCGCCAGGACAAATCTTTCAGGTGGGTCCTGATATAGCCCTGCCTGGCAGGGCTGCAAGCAGGCTTCTGCTGCCCCCACCTTTTGCACTAGGGAGAAATGCTCATCTCTAAGTGTCTGATAGAGGGGCAACTGGGAAAAGGAGTGATTAATGGGACTGGTGAACACCAAGTTTCCTTCTCTCCCAGCTGTAGGATTGCTATTCAGCCTGGAGAAGAGAAGGCTTCCAGGAGACCTTAGAGTAGCCTTCCAGGATCTGAAGGGGGCTACAGGAAGGCTGGGGAGGGACTATTGACAAGGTCTTGTGATGCCAGGACACGGGGCAATGGGTTTGAAGTGGCAGAGGGGAGGTTGAAAGTGGATGTTAGGAGGAAGTTGTTTGCAGTGAGGGTGGTGAGACACTGGCACAGGTTGCCTGGGGTGATTCTGTGCTCCACAACCTCCCTGGAGGTCTTTTGTGCTCCACAATCTCTCTGGAGGTGTTCAAGGCCAGGTTGGAGGAGGCTTTGAGTGCCCTGTACTAGTGGGAGGTGTCCCTGCCTATGACAGGGGGTTGGAACTAGATGATCTTTGAGGTCCCTTCCAACCTTACCATGCTATGATGCTATTCTACTCCTGAGTGGCCAAGTTAGGAACACAAAGGTGCCCCCTTGCAGGTAGCTCTGGTTTTTGCCTCCAAGACAGGACAAGGGAAGGGAAAAGGAAGTCTCTGCTGTCTCACAGCCCAGTGTTAACTTCAGCTCCTGACACAGCTGCCACATTTCACAGCTAAGCACTTAGGAGAACAGGAATTTTCAGGCTGTCTGCATTTGCTGTCGGTGTCCTCTCAGGTTGGGATGTGGGACTTTAGTCAAGCAGGGTGCCTACAAAGGGGGGAAGTGCTCTTGCAGAGCACTGGGAAAAGGAAAGTAATCAAATGAAAAATGAAAAGTGAAAGGCTCTACTGTGAGGCAGCTAAGTCAATATGGTGGCATGGTACTTCCACTTTGGTATCTGCACTTGCTTCCTCCCATATTCTGGTGTTGTGTGAAACTGCATTTCAGATCATGAGGTGCTGGATGTTAGTCTCTTTGGGGTTGCTTAAGTAATACTAACACTTGAGGCCTTGGCACAGGCTGATGGAAGCCTTGTCAATCAGCTGTTTCTCCTGTATGGGTAGATCTCTTAGGGCCTGGCTGTCGTTTTGGAGTGGGTGGTTGCCAGATGAGGCCAAGAAATTATTTTTCCTGTGTTTTTTCCCTCTCTTTTTTCCCCCTGTGCTCAGTGATTGCAGACACTCTCTCAGCTTCCATGGCACCCCAGGTCCTCACCCGTACTGAAGGGGACACAGTGGAGCTCACCTGTGAGGTGTCCAAGTCCACTGCCCAGCACACACACCTCTCTGTTGGCTGGTACCGTCTTCAGGGAGCAAGAGAGCACCATGCTGAGGAGGTCCTCACCCTCTCCAAGGACTTTGTTTTGAGCCCAGGACCCTCTTACCTGCAGAGGTTTCTGGCAGGAGATGTGCAGCTGAACAAGGTTGGGAACACCACATACAAGCTCTTCATCTCGGGCGTGCAGCCGCTTGACCAGGGCCAGCTGTACTGTGAAGCAGCCGAGTGGATTGAGGATCCTGATGAGACATGGAAGGACATCTCCCACAAGCAGACAGACAGGACATCACTCGTGGTCAGGAGTTGGGGTAAGGCCCTTGTAAACTCACCTCTTGGCTCCAGCTACTTTGTGTGCATTTAAGGTGTTATAAGCAGCAGCCTTCAGTGGCCTTTGCCTGCTTCTCCTGCAGCCCAGGGTCCCATCTGTGGGTCTGGCCAACTCCACTGGGCACTGAGGGCAGAAAACAAGGCTTGAGGCCATAGCAACCCTGGTTCAGGAGCTGCTGGTGTTTCTCGCTTTAGAGGTTCATGGAGGTGAATCTAAAATGCTGGCAGTGATGATGTGACCTTGTGGGCTCACATGAGGTGTTAGCAGAGAGAACAACACGTACCCACAGCAGGCTGGCTCCTTGGCAATGTTAAACCCCAGTGCATAGAGAGACCAGTGCCAAGTGGTGTCCCGCAGGGGTCAGTGCTGGCACAAGTGCTGTTTAACATCTTTGTCAGTGCCATGGATAGAGGAATCAGTGCAACCTCAGCAAGAGTGCAGATGACACCAAGCTGTGTGGCACAGTCAACTTGCTAGAGGGCAGGGATCCATCCAGAGGGACCTGGACAGGCTGCAGAGGTGTGTCCAGGCCAAGCTCAGGACATTCAACAAGGCCAAGTGTAAGGTCCTGCACCTGGGTAGGCACAATCCCAAGCATAACTGCAGGCTGGGTGGGGAATGGCTGAGAGCAGCCCTGAGGAAAAGGATCTTGGAGTCTGGGGTGATGAAAAGCTCAACATGAGCCTGCAGGTGCAGCCCAGACAGCGACTGTGTACTGGGCTGCAGCAAGAGCAGTGTGGGCAGCAGGGCAAGGGAGGGGATTGTGCCCCTTGGCTCTGCTCTCCTCAGACCCCACCTGGAGTCCTGTGTGCAGTTCTGGAGCCCTCAGCACAGGAAGGACATGGAAGTGTTGGAGCGGGTCCAGAGGAGGGCCACAAAGATGATCAGAGGGCTGGAGCAGCTCTCCTATGAGGACAGGCTGAGAGAGTTGGGGCTCTGCAGTCTGGAGAAGAGAAGGTTTCCAGGAGACCTTAGAGTAACCTTCCAGGATCTGAAGGGGACCTACAGGAAGGTTGTGGAGGGACTATTGACAAGGTCTGGTAATGCCAGGACAAGGGGTAATGGGTTTGAAGTGGCAGAGGGAAGATTTAGACTGGATGTTAGGAGGAAGTTGTTTGCAGTGAGGGTGGTGAGACACTGGCACAGGTTGCCCAGGGAGGTTGTGGCTGCTCCCTCCCTGGAGGTGTTGAAGGCCAGGTTGGAGGATGCCTTGAGTGAGCTGTGCTAGTGGGAGGTGTCCCTGCCTATGGCAGGGGGTTGGAACTAGATGATCCTTGAGGTCCCTTCCAACCTTACCATTCTATGATAGAAAACTGCAATTATTAGATTGTCTTGAGGGTCTTGTGGCCTCAAGAGCTGATGTAAATAGCAGTAAGCTGCCTCGTGTGGTAAGGGACACAAGGATATCCAGTATCTGAAGGGGACCTACAGGAAGACTGGGGAGGGACTATTGACAAGGTCTTGCAATACCAGGACAAGGGGCAATGGGTTTGAAGTGGCAGAGGGGAGATTGAAAGTGGATGTTAGGAGGAAGTTGTTTGCAGTGAGGGTGGTGAGACACTGGCACAGGTTGCCCAGGGAGGTTGTGGAGCACAGAATCACCCAACGTGATCAGATCACGTTGGGTGATTCTGTGCTCCACTACCTCCCTGGAGGTCTTCTGTGCTTCGCAACCTCCCAGGAGGTGTTCAAAGCCAGGTTGGACGAGGCCTTGAGTGACCTGTGCTAGTGCAAAGTGTCCCTGCCAATGGCAGGGGCTTGGAACTAGATGATCTTTGAGGTCCCTTCCAACCTTACCATTCTGTACTGTGATATGCTGCATGTGCTGCACAACTCTGATGTCCACTGAAGATAGCTTGTCTGTCTGTGCTGTCACAAGTCTGCCAGCCTCCAGCACAACTGGTGTTGGTTTTAGACCATCTCTGTGTCTTTTAAGTAGTTCATATATGGTGGTACTAGGAGCACGTGTCAGAGTGTGCTTTGAAATGAGTACAGCAAGCTCCTGGATTGTGCTGTAGGAAAATGTACTAGATGTTTAGAGAGAGGAGATTTAGACCTGCTATGGTGTATGAAATGGATTAAAACAGGGAAGTTTGAAAAACAGCCCCTTGTCAGTGCTGCCCTGCTCCACTCTGTCCCTGCCAGGTGCCTCCTGTTCCCTCTGCTCAGCAGCTTCCCACGGTTGCTGGCATCTGCAAGCTCTGTGCTGGCTCACCTAAGGCTGGTGTGGAAACTCCTCTGACCCAACCTTCCTAGGATAGTTATAGCTGTGTTACTCCTGTCTGCCATCCCTCCTGCCACAAGTAGGGCTCCAGTCTCTCAGCCTGCTTGTTCCTAGCTGTGTGTGCCCAAAGGAAGGGAAATCCTGACTTTCCCACCAGCAAGTTTTACCTCAAAGCAGCCAAGACACAGCTGTGTCTAGCTGGTGCCCTTTAACATATGCAGTAGTATGCAGTAAAACAGGAGCATGCCTCTGACAGAAAACCTACCCTGCCTTTGGTGGTGATGTACCCCATTGCCACAGCTCTGGGGGGGGGTGTGGGGGGTGGAGGAGGCAGGGTGGTGAGGGGAACTTGTGACTCGCTGCAGACTCTTGAGTCAGAGCAGGAAACCAAAGAAAGGAAAGGGCAAGAACCAAGCACCCATGCGCAGCTCAGGAGGGCAAGGTGTCAGAGGGAGCAAAGTGAAGTCTCTCCATCACATCTGCAGGATCATCTCCAGCACCCTGTATGACAGCCTGGGCTTCACAGCTGAGCACCCCATTGCACTGGGAGCTCCTGGCTGCTGACCAGAGCCAGCTGCTCCGTTGGTTTCCATAAACTCTCCAAACATGTCTGTAGTGACTGAGATTCCCGGTCACAAACTGTTTATGAACCAGCATTTAAATTCACAGGACACCTCCCTCCCAGTGGCAGTCTGGGAGCTAGTCTGTTCTACCTCCAAACTGCAGCATACAGCCCTGCCCTTGTTAGCCACAGAGAGGGCATCACAGTGACCCAAGGAGATGGAGCGATATGAACCAGGCTGCTTGTCCAGGGAGTTGGCACTCAACCCTCCTCAGCCCTGAGGAAGAGGACCTTGGAGTCTGGGTTGATGAAAAGCTCAACATGAGCCTGCAGTGTGCACATGCAGCCCAGACAGCCAACCGAGTCCTAGGCTGCATCAAGAGCAGTGTGGCCAGCAGGGCAAGGGAGGGGATTCTGCCCCTTTACTCTGCTCTTGTCAGAGACCCCACGTGAACTGTGTGCAGTTCTGGAACCCTCAGCACAGGAAGGACATGGAAGTGTTGGGGCGGGTCCAGAGGAGGCCACAAAGATGATCAGAGGGCTGCAGCAGCTCTCCTATGAGGACAGGCTGAAGAGAGTTGGGGCTCTGCAGCCTGGAGAAGAGAAGGCTTCAAGGGGACCTGATAGTAGCCTTCCAGTATCTGAAGGGGGCTCCAGGAAGGCTGGGGAGGGATTATTTACGGGGTCCTGCAATGACAGGACAAGGGGCAATGGGTTTGAACTGGCAGAGGGGAGATTTAGACTGGATGTTAGGAGGAAGCTCTTTACAGTGAGGGTGGTGAGACACTGGCACAGGTTGCCCGGGGAGGTTGTGGCTGTTCCCTCCCTGGAGATGTTCAAGGCCAGATTGGATGAGGCCTTGAGTAACCTGTGCTAGTGGGAGGTGTCCCTGCCTATGGGGGGTTGGGACTAGATGATCCTTGAGGTCCCTTCCAACCTTACCGTTCTATGATTCTGTGATTTTGTGCCACTGCTCTCTGGTGTCACGGTGCAGAGTTTTGGGGTACCCTCTGTGTCTCTGCCTGTAGCTGCTCTCCAGCCAGGCCAATACCAGGAACCAGGGGGCATTACTGGCAGAGCCTTTGAATGCCCTGCAAGGAAGGTGAATCATGTCACGGGTCCCAGAAACAGGATCCTTACTTCAAGTGCAGCTGGCTGCCCAAGGGCACCTGTGAAGGGGAGCATGGCCATGCTCCTGTTGTGCTCCTCTTTGCTGGTCAATGTGACAGGCAGCACACAGACTAGGAGCTGATCTCCAGCCCTTCTTGCTTCTCTATGACCCTGCTGTGCTGTGACAAGTCTTGACACTTGTGCTTGCTGTAAGAACTAACCCAAAACCTTCCCAACTTGAAGAGGATCTCATGTCCACATTCTGCAGCAGCCAATGAAGTCTGCAGCATGTGAGGACCAGCAGCATCACATTCAGACAATGTCTGAATGCCAGCCCTATGTGCAACATCTCCCACCACAGACAGCAGGATTAAGAAGCTCACTGTGTGATAAAGTCCTGTTGTGTCCCTTCCTCATTTAAGGGTTCTTTGTTACATAGAATCATAGAATGGTAAGGTTGGAAGGGACCTCAAGGATCATCTAGTCCCAACCGCCTGCCATAGGCAGGGACACCTCCCACTAGCACAGGTCACTCAAGGCCTCCTCCAACCTGACCTTGAACATCTCCAGGGAGAGAGCAGCCACAACCTCCCTGGGCAACCTGTGCCAGTGTCTCACCACCCTCACTGCAAACAACTTCCTCCTAATATCCAGAATAAATCTCCCCTCTGCCAGTTCAAACCCATTGCCCCTTGTCCTGGCATCACAAGACCTTGTCAATAGTCCATCCCCAGCCTTGCTGTAGCCCCCTTCAGATACTGGAAGGCTACTGTCAGGTCCCCTCAAAGCCTTCTCTTCTCCAGGCTGCAGAGCCCCAACTCTCTCAGCCTGTCCTCACAGCAGAGCTGCTGCAGCCCTCTCAGCATCTTCGTGGCCTCCTCTGGACCCACTCCAACACTTCCATGTCCTTCCTGTGCTGGGGGCTCCAGAACTGCACACAGGACTGCAGGTGGGGTCTGAGGAGAGCAGAGCAAAGGGGCAGAATCCCCTCCCTTGCCCTGCTGCCCACACTGCTCTTGCTGCAGCCCAGCACACAGTTGCTGTCTGGGCTGCACTCACACTGCAGCCTCAGGTTGAACTTTTCATCACCCCAGACCCCCAGAGCCTTTTCCTCAGGGCTGCTCTCGGCCGTTCCCCACTCAGCCTGGAGTTGTGCTTGGCATTGTGCCTACCCAGGTGCAGGACCTTACACTTGACCTTTCATGAGGTTGGCCTGGACCCACCTCTGGAACCTGTCCAGGTCCCTCTGGATGGATCCCTGCCCTCTAGCAAGTCGACTGTGCCACACAGCTTGGTGCCATCTGCACACTTGCTGAGGCTGCACTGATTCCTTTGTCCATGGCACTGACAAAGATATTAAACAGCACTTGTGCCAGCACTGACCCCTGAGGGACACCACTTGGTACTGGTCTCCAGGTGGACATTGTGGCCTTGATCACCACTCTCTGTGTGCCACCATCCAGCCAATTCCTTCCCCAGCAGTGCTCCACACATCCAGTCCATGTTTTTCTGCATGAAGCAGAACACTCTCCCCCTCAGGAGGTAGAGGATGGAGCAGGTGCCCCACAAAAGCCAGTGCCTCTGGGTTAGGGCAGCACTCAGTTCAGATGGCTGAGTTGGGCAGAGGGTGACTGTAGGCCTAGCTATCTCAGTGGGTGCTGTGCCCTGGGGGAGTTAGCTGCTCTGAAAGGGGGAGCTCAGCCATTCGAGGCTCTGATTCTTGCTCTACCTGCTACTGTTGATTAGTGCCTGGAGCTACCAACCACCTCCCCATGGGCAAAATTTTCCATCCTCATCACTTCTCTCATGTAAGAAAATGTCCCAGTAGAGAATTCCCTCTCATTTCCCTCTGTAAAGTCATTGGTGCTGTTAGGTGGGAACCACAGGCAGGGCCACCCAGCACCCAATTTGTTTTTGGTTGACCACAGGCAGAGACCTCTCCGTGGACATTACTGCTGCTGAAAGCTCCCTTTTGGAAGGTGATACCTTGCAGCTAAATTGTGTGGTGGGATCCCAGAAGAGCAGCAGCAGGCACTTCCAAGTGCTCTGGCTCCTCGATGGCGTGGAAGTGGCCAGGGTAGACCCCAAGGGAGTATTGATCTGGGAGGATGAATATGAGGAGAGAGCCAAGCTGGGGCAACTCCGAGCATTCAAGCAAAGCAATGTGATTTATGTCCTCACCATCTATGAGGTGGGGCTGAAGAACAATGGCTTGTACCAGTGCTCAGTATCTGAGGTGAGAACTCCTGGAGACTCTTACAGCATCCAAACGAATCTGTCATCAGGCATCCAAGTGGAGGTGAAGCCAAAAGGTTAGTGAATCCTAATGGCTGCTCTGCTGGGTAAAGCCTGCAGTGATCCCTGGGTGGGGAATGCTTCAGGTCTGGCCTCATCTCAACAAGGCTGACACACTTGAGTGTAGATGCACCATAGGTGGTTTTAGTAGATAACAATGGGAAAAACACTTGTTCTGGCAAACATTAGCATGACATGCAACAGCTGTGAACGAAGTGTAAACCTTTAGCTCAGTCTCTTTGCAAAATGCTTGGGGGCAAATAGGTAAAGTTTAGGGGAAGCTCAGTCCTCCTGTGTCTTTGGTAGAGAAAACTGTGAGCAACGTCTGTTGTTACTGCTGGAGATCATGAGATGACCCAGCAGAAGAGGCACTTCTCTGGTGGTGGTGGTGTGGGATCATTGCTGGTTTCATCGCACTGTTCTCCCTGGTTTTGAGAAACCACTCTAAAAAAGGCATGTAGGAGACCCTTGATTTCCTCCTCATAGCTAGGTGGTGACTATTCTGATGTACCAGGAGCTTCCTATTGGGGCTCTATTCCTTAAGTATTTCTTTATATAGCCATGTCCCAGGAAATGTGTTCAAGAAAAAAAAACCAATAAAACCCTGAAACAGAATCTGATGGTTTGAGAGTTCCCTGCCCCACACACAATGCAAATCCCCCAGACTAGACTCAGCCAGCTGGAAGTTAAGGACTGAAGCTCTGTTTACAGCTCAGCACAATGTACAAGCAGAGATATACACTATAGACAGGAATAGTTACAGACATAGACAAGTTAAAGGGAATACAGAAACACAATCCCCCTCCCAGAAATCAGGGACCCCAGGAGGGGCTCCCAACCACCCTTCCACTTTCTTCCCAACCCTCTACCTTACCCCAGGGTCTGCCTTACATGCCAGGTGAGTTTGGAGGATGGGCCAGGGGGGTTAGAAGCAGAATGGTTAGTTGGGTTACACAGCAGAAGCCCAGCAGACGCAGCAGCTCCCAGAGAGAGACTCTCTGTGCTACCTATTTTTGTGTCTTTGTTTTTACACATCTCAGCAAGCCTATGAGTGCAGCAGACATCACTGTTTGCTTTCCACAGCCTATAATCTAATTATCATTATTAAAATATTCCAATTAGCCTCAAACCAGCACGCAGAACAACCATGAATTCCTCTCCAAAGTTTTAAGAAAAGTCTGACTAAAACTTTTAGACAATTCCTTTCCAAAAGCCTTTCCTGGTCTCTTCCTTTAATGGCACAGTATGTCTGGCTTTTTTGGAGCAGCACAACAATGTCCCCCACCATGCAGAAACTGTTGTTTGCAGAGAGCTGCACGCACCTGTCTGTGTCCACCAGCACACCACAGGTCGTGGCTGGCGATGCTTTGATCCTCCTTTGTGAGGTGCAATTCCTTTCCTTTCCAAAAGCCTTTCCTGGTTTGAGGTTAATTGTAATATTTTAATGGAGAAAATTAGATTACAGGCTGTGAAAAGCAAACACTGGTGATGTCTGCTGCACTCATAGGCTTGCTGAGATGTAGAAGAACACAAAATATAGATAAGACTCTCAAGCTTGGAGAATCTTGGGCTCTCTAGTGTCTTACCTTCTCCTCTCTGCTGAATAACCTGACTAGCCACTCTGCTTCTAACCCCCCGGGCCCATCCTCCAAACTCACCTTGCACATAAGACAAACCCTGAGGTAAGGTATAGGGGTGGGGAGAAGGTGGAAGGGTGGTTGGGAGCCCCTCCTGGGCACTCTGATTTCTGGGAGGGGGATTGTGTTTCTGTATTCCCTTTAACTTGTCTATGTCTGTAACTATTCCTGTCTGTTGTGTCTATCTCTGCTTGTACATTGTGCTGAGCTGTAAATAGAGCTTCAGTCCTTAACTTCCAGCTGGCTGAGTCTAGTCTGGGGGATTTTAGAAAGTGGGGGTGGGGGTGGGGAGAACAGAGAACTCCCAAACCACCACACTTGATCTCTTCCTTTAATGGCACAGTATGCCTGGCTGTCTTGGAGCAGCACAGCAACGTCCCCTCTCACGCAGTAACTGTTGTTTGCAGAGAGCCGCATGCGCCTGTTTGTGTCCACCAGCACACCACAGGTCGTGGCCGGAGATGCTTTGATCCTCCTTTGTGAGGTGCAAGGAGGGACCAGCCCCGTGTCCTTGCAGTGGTGGCACCTGCCACTGGAGCACCCAGGTCCCCGGGTGCTGGTGGCCTCCATGGAGCAGGATGGCACCCTGAGCCTGGGCAGCACCTACCGGGACAGCAGCACTCGGGGCAGCGTCCGGCTGGAGAAAGCAGGCTCGGGCACTTTCACCCTGGTGATCCCTACCACGCTGGACGAGGGCGACGGCGGGCGCTACTGGTGCAGGGCGACGGAGTGGTTCCGAGGGCAGAGCTGGACGCAGGAGGGCGAGACAGCAGTCAAAGTCAGCTCCGTGGGTAAGCTGAGCCACATCTGTTTCTGCACTTTCAGAAAACCCGCACTGGAGACAGGCTGGAGAAGCGAGCGGACGCTTTTTAGTAGGACTTCTGTGCTCTTGTGCTGGTTTGAGGCTAATTGGAATATTTTAATAGAGAAGATTACACTGTAGGCTGTGAAAGGAAAACATGGTGAGGTCTGCTGCACTCATAGGCTTGCTGAGATTGTTTTGGGAAAAGAACATAAACATGGATATAACTCAGTCTCTGTCTCTCTCTCTCTGGGCACACAGCACAACCCCTGACATGGTCTAGCAGCTTCTGGCTCTGGCTCCTCTGCTGATTAGTTTTCACTAACCGCTTTCCTTCTAACTCCCCTGGCTGATCCTCCAAACTCACCTTGCACATAAGGCAAACCCTGGGGTAAAGCAGAGGGGTGGGGAGAAGGTGGAAGGGTGGTTGGGAGCCCCTCTTGGGGACTCTGATTTCTGGGAGGGGGATTGTGTTTCTGTATTCCCTTTAACTTGCCTATGTCTGTAACTATTCCTGTCTGTTGTGTCTATCTCTGCTTGTACATTGTGCTGAGCTGTAAAATAGAGCTTCAGTCCTTAACTTCCAGCTGGATGAGTTCTAGTCTGGGTCATTTTACAAAGTGGGGGGGGGGGCAGGGAACTCCCAAACCATCACAGCTCTGACCTCCACTGCTGCTGTAGGGTGATCTGACAATGACATATTTTGTAACAGACAAGTGAGGCACAGCATCTTAAAATGTCCAGAGACCTAAAAGGCAGTGGCTTGCTCAGCAGGTCTTTCTGAGTGTCTCCTCTTGAAATACAAAATATCTATTCTAGTAGCATAATGACTTACAGTAATTAAGCTCAGCCAAGGCACTTGTGGAGTTGCATGATGGCCTTTGTCAGAGGTACACCTCTGGTGTTGGTATCTAATTGCTTCTCCTACCTTCCTGTCTGAGCACTGAGCCATTAACCTCCCCAGCACGCAATTCCCCCACTGTTTCTTCTTTTGACTGCTGTAATGGTGGCCTTGATGGAGAGGCAGCTTTTAGCTGAGTTTTGGGGTGTTTTGCCTTTTTTATTGCTGTGCTGTGTGCATGAGAGCAGCAGTCAGGCTCAGGAGTCATTTGGCCTTTGTGGACAGTGAAAAGAAACAGCTAACAGGGCAGCAGCATCAGCAGAGCATTGCTGGCTCCCAGCCATGGAGTGGGACTAGAGATTCTGAAAGAGAGGATTCTCAGGGTTCTGAGGGCAGGAGACTGGGAGTACTGAGAGGGCCAGGTACCATCCGAGGCTGAAAGAGCACACTGCAACTTGAGGAAGAATGGCAGTGACAGAGGAGCAGCAGGCTGCCGTGGGGCTGAGGTGGCAGGGGCAGTGGGGGCGGCGCTGCTGGGGAAGGATGGTGGCAAGGGGAAGACTTTCTGTCCCAGCACCAAGAACTCTCTTCTCCTGAGCAGGTCTTGGTCTGCAAGCCACACTGAGAAGCAGAATTGCCACCATCACCTACGGGAGGAGTTTTGAACTTGTCTGCCAAGTGAGCGCCAACTATAGCCTTGAAGAAGTGCCAATGTCTGTGGGGTGGTTCTTCCGGCCCGGCCCACCTGCTGGTCACTACCATGAGTTGGTCAGGGTCTCTCCCAGAGGCACTGTGGCCTGGCAGGCAGCACAGCAACACTTCCAGGGCAGAGCCCAGCTGATGAAGACTGCTACCTCCTTCAGGCTGCACATCCACAGTGCCGTGACTGCTGATGAGGGAGCATATCAGTGTGAGGTGGAGGTCTGGAGGAGGAACACTCTGCCATTGGGGCAACCTGCAGCTATCACCAGGTCCAATCCTGTAGGGATAAAGGTGGTATTGCCAGGTAAGCAGCTCCAGGAGCACTTCTTCATCAGAGGTCATAGAATCATAGAATGGTAAGGTTGGAAGGGACATCAAAGATCGTCTAGTTCCAACCCCCTGCCATAGGCAGGGACACCTCCCACTAGCACAGGTCACTCAAGGCCTCATCCAACCTGGCCTTCAACACCTCCAGGGAAGTTGTGGAGCACAGAATCGCCCAACGTGATCAAGTTGGGTGATTCTGTGCTCCGCAACCTCCCTGGGCAACCTGTGCCAGTGTCTCACCACCCTCACTGCAAACAACTTCCTCCTAACATCCAGTCTAAATCTCCCCTCTGACACTTCAAACCCATTGCCCCTTGTCCTGGCATTGCCAGACCTTGTCAATAGTCCCTCCCCAGCCTTCCTGGAGCCCCCTTCAGATCCTGGAAGGCTACTCTAAGGTCTCCTGGAAGCCTTCTCTTCTCCAGGCTGCAGAGCCCCAATTCTCTCAGTCTGTCCTCACAGCAGAGCTGCTGCAGCCCTCTCAGCATCTTCGTGGCCTCCTCTGTACTGGCTCCAGCACTTCCATGTCCTTCCTGTGAGGGGGGCTCCAGAACTGCACACGGGACTGCAGATGTGGTCTGAGGAGAGCAGAGCAAAGGGGCAGGATTCCCTCCCTTGCCCTGCTGCCCACACTGCTCTTGCTGCAACCCAACACTCAGTTGCTGTCTGGGCTGCACTCACACTGCAGGCTCATGTTGAGATTTTCATCAAGAGATCTCTCCTTCTGCAACTTTAAATCCATCAAACATGAACAGAAGCAACTAGAACCACTGACAACTGGGGCATCCCCAGTGGGGTCACCTCTCAGGGCCACAGCTCCCCATGACATTCCTGGAGGCAAGTTTGGTGTTGGGAATGTGTGGCAATGTTCATTTGTTTGCAAATGATGCCAAGCATATGGGGATCACCTTGCTGCTAGGATTTAAGCTTTGTTTGTGGGAAGCAGTAGTTCCTTCCAAGGAACCCAACCGGATGCTGCAGTTGTGAGATGCCTCACATGGTGTGGACTTGTAGGGTTGGAAAGTGATGTAAGAGAGACCAGCCCCTAAAGCTGGTACTAGGGATATGTCTGTGTCATCCTGAGCTTCCCTTGGTACGTTTGAGGTGCCCTGAGAAAGTGCCAGGGCTCTCTCCTGGGCTTGAACCAGCACTGAGCTACAAGGTGCTAGTGGCTCGCTCTGGAGGTATCTCCTGCCAGGCACAGCTGGACTGCACAGCCAGGGGACCTGCCCAGGATTCCCTTTTATGGCCACCTCTGCAGGCAGTGTCTGTGTTGCCACGGTGCCTGCCAGCACTGTGCAGGGAGTCTTGTCCTCTTATGGAAGAGAGATGTTGCAAATACACCACAGCCTATGCCAACCCTCCTGCTGGGCGCCTGCTCCCCACTGCCCCTGGCAGCAGCATGGTGTTGGCCTGTCCTACTTGTGGCTGGGGCTGCTGGAGGAACTGAAGGGGTTCTTCTCTCCAAAACCTCTGAGTCTGTGGAGACAAGTGTAAGAAGATGGTTGGTTATTTCCCCCCTTATGCCTGTTCTGCCAACAAAGCAGACTTCCTGTTCTTTTTTCATGCATTAAGTGCTCCCTTCTCTAATCCTTGAAATTTTGGGATCACAACCCAGCAAAATGAAATCAAGAATTTCACGTGGTTTTCAATCTTGATGGGTTTGCAGAAACATAAACTGGTGTATTTCCTTCCCTATTCTGTCTGGTTTCCATGGTGCTGCTCTTCCTTCTCCACTGCTACTCCTTCCTTGTCTATGTGGAAATCGGTGCTGGGGTGCTCCATACTACACCTGAGCTACAGCCAGCTGGGGGCAGGAGGCTTGTGGGGTGGTACTGAGGCTAAGGGTAACATCAGACAGCACCTGTGAGTGTACAGTTAGTAGTGTGAATGGCATTAAAAGGAGCAGATGTAATTGTAGAGCACCTACACAGAGGATATAGTAGCAATGGAGCAGTGAGTGGAGTTACAACATTTAACTCCAAATGTATTGCAGGTGTTAGTGGATGCTGTGATGCTGTAAAGATAGTGGAAATTGGGAGGGGGTGATGTGCAGTGGGAGGTAGCTACTTGCTGTAGTACCATCTCCCTCAGAAATGCAGCAAGAGCCAGGGAAGGATGTTTGGGAAGATAGAGGAGTAAGTCTGGGAAGGAAGCTGGCTCTAAAGAAACAAGATGAGGCAAGGCTACAGAAAATGAAGCTGTAAATCTTGAAAATCCCCAGTCTGTTTCTTCATATGTAAAACCTTGTGGCTGAAACCTACAGAGATTTTGTCAAGAGTTCTTGACTTCAGCACTTTATTTACCACTCAGTGTCAGCTGGTGCTTTAGGAGTTTAAATGCCACTCTGGATCTGGCCTGTAGCTTCAGATGTGAGGGATGTGTATTGAAAGGTCATAACGTGAGGTGAAGGAGGACAGGTCTTTCCCATTTCTGGCTTCTTAAGTAGTTCAGCATCTGACTCTTGGTGGACCCCCATAATAATGCTCTGGACAGACAGGTGCTGCCCTGCCCTAGCAGGGATGCTCCCATCAGCCTGTGAGTGCGGATGCTTGTGGTGTCGGCAGGCAGAGCTCACAAGAAGCTGGGCAGAAAGAGGCTCAGCTTCATTAATTAAATTGAAAATGAAAGGAAAACAGCACCATACTTTTCTGTGCCAAAGGAAGAGGAAGGCAGCTGCTCTGCCTTTTTCAGTAATTGATCTTTAGCAGTGAGAAGAGACCTGGGGCTGAAACAAAGGAGCTTTGCAGCAAGTGCTCTGCTGTGGCCTGAGGTGATCCTCTTCAAGAGCATAACAACAGTTTTCCTCATTGAAATCAAGTGCTCACAGCAGTGACCCCCATGGCTCCTCTCTAAGCTCCAGTAGCTTTTGCTTCCTTGGGGGACCTTGTACCCCAGTGGATGCAAGACTCACTGGTGAGAGGTTGCTGCCCCACAAAGTTTGTTGTGTCCTGTGCTGGAAGACTCTCTGGGCTTGGGGGAAGACTCTCTGGGCTTGGGGAAAGACTCTGGTTTTACTTGCCTGCCCCTGACTACAGCACTGATGCTCAGAGGAGGTCAGGTGGAGGGAGGCACACATTTCACCAAGGTTGGAAGAGACCTCAAAGCTCATCAAGTCCAACCCAATACCACAGCCCTCAAGACCAGACCATGGCACCAAGTGCCACGTCCAAACCCACCTTGAACACCTCCAGGGATGCTGACTCCACCACCTCCCTGGGCAGCCCATTCCAGCAGTCAATGACTCTCTCAGGCAACAACTTTCTCCTCACCTCCAGCCTAAACTTCCCCTGGCACAGCTTGAGACTGTGTCCTCTTGTTCTGGTGCTGCTTGCCTGAGAGAAGAAAGCAACCTCCTCCTGGCTACAAGCACCCTTCAGGTAGTTGTAGACAGCAAGAAGGTCTCCCCTGAGCCTCCTCTTCTGCAGGCTAAACAATCCCAGCTCCCTCAGCCTCTCTCCATAGGGCTGTGCTCGAGGCCTCTCCCCAGCCTCGTTGCCCTTCTCTGGACACACTCAAGCACCTCAGTGTCCTTCAATTGAGGGGCCCAGAAGTGGACACAGGACTCAAGGTGTGGCCTAAGCAGTGCAGAGTCCAGGGGGAGAATGAGCTCCCTGCTCCTGCTGGCCACACTCTTGCTGATGCAGGCCAGGATGCCATTGGCCTTCTTGGCCACCTGGGCACACTGCTGGCTCCTGTTCAGGCGGGTGTCAATCAGCACCCCCAGATCCCTTTCTGTTTGGCTGCTCTCCAGCCACTGCCACCCCAGCCTGTAGCTCTGCATGGGGTTGTTGTGGCCAAAGTGCAGCACCTGGCACTTGGATTTGTTGAGCTCCATCCCCTTGGACTTTGTCCGTCTGTGCAGGCGGTTGAGGTCCTGCTGCAGAGCCCTTCTGCCCTCCAACCCAGCAACATCTGCCCCCAGCTTGGTGTCATAGGCATAGCATAGGATCTCTATTCATTTGGTCCAGCATAGCCCCACAGCTGACTTTCCTTGAGTTCCTTTTTGCTGGGTGAGGTGACAGAGCTCCTTATGATGAATGGTGGGACTGCTCTGCCAGCATAGTATCCCTAGCAGATGTGACTGGGGATGACACATAACTGTCCCTGATGTCCATATCCGGCCCTGGTCCTGTCTGCTCCTCTCCTGTGGCCTTTGAAAAGGGAGTAAATTCTTCAGTTGAAGTACTGAAGTGTTTGTAGTTTCCCTTTGCCAGAACTGACTTCTAGGTCCCTGAATAAAACTCCTGGACTTCAGCAAGCTGAATGCTATTCCCCTGTACTGAGCAGCTGAGGTTAAGGTTTTGGGGTTTTTTTTCATGGTGATCAGTTCACCTATTGCCTCCCTCAGGGATGTGCCACAGAGGAGAAGACCCTGCTGACCTGCTGCTGAGGACACTGGGCTGAGACACTGTGGGAGCATCTCAGTGTGTCTTCTGCAGCCTGTCCCCAAACCAGCACCTGAGGCCTGAGCTTCAGGGAGCTCAGTTGCCCCCAGCCTCTGTGGCACAGTGTTCTGCTGCTCTGCTCATACATAAGGAAAATGCCAAGAATGAAAACTCAGCCTACAGTCCCTTAAAACCCTAATGGTGTCTTCAGCTATGTGATTTCTATCTACTAACAGGTAGAATTCTGTGTGTAGTCCTTCACCTGACTGCTGTCCCCATCTGACTGAAATGGTGTCTCAGAAAGGAGGGGAGGGCTGAGGGGAAATGCAGGTGGTTGGGGGCCTGTCAAAGAAACTAGTTTGCAGCCTTTCTGCTTCTGCAGGAGAAGGAAAGGCGCTAGCAGAGGGTAACGTGCAGTAGGAAGGGGGTCCCTCAAACCAGGAGCAACACAGGAGCAGTGGGAGTAACTGTACTGTGCCCTGGGGACAGCACCACAGCTCTGCTCTGCTGAACTGCTCAGCACTAAGTTGAACAATTGCTGGGTGCAAGGGCAGCAGATGTTCAGGGCTGTGTTCCATGGCTTTTGATTAATAACCACAGCAAAATCCTGAGATGTGGACTGGTAGTGAAAGCCACACAGGCTCTGCAGGCAGCCTGAGATAAGACTCCTGTTCACAGTCTGCAAAGCTGTGGGCTGGGATTGTCACTTAGGTGCGAGCCTGCTGACAGAAGCCATGGTAGACAGACACATTGCTTCAGACAGAAGCTTTACCACCGAACTCCAACACAGAGGCTGTCTCCATCTCCCTGTTCCCACCCCATGGCTCCTCAAGTGCTTCCTCCACTACTGCCCTGCTCGGTAACACCCCTCCATAGTTCACATAAAACTGTGTGGATTTACTCTTCTCCTCCTCCTCTCCCCATCCCCCTTGCTCCATCACCCCCTAAAGGGTCTTTGTCCCCTGAGCAGCCTCGTCCTGCCTCTTCTTCCAGAAGCTTTCTCAGACCAACCTTATTCCTGTCCTTGCCAGCACCCATGTCCTGGCAGCAGAAGCCAGCATGATTATTTTATTTCTCTGGTTTTAGAGAGCAAGCTTCATGTGGCTACAGAAGAGGGCTCCGTGGAGATCGCCGGCGGTGCTGACACAACCATCGAGTGCAGAATCACATCTGCCCAGAATCATTCTCAGTTTGCTGTTACCTGGTACCTCCTGCCTCCTGCAGGAGATGCAGCCCCCCTGCAGATCCTGAGGACTGACTACAGCGGCGTACTGCAATACGGAGCCGAGTTCAGCTCTCCTGCACAGAAGTCTCGGTTCCTGAGCCAGAGAGTGTCCAGCACTGTTTTCTGGCTGCGCGTACTCTCTGCGAACCCCAGGGACCAGGGCAGGTACTACTGCGTGGTAGAGGAGTGGCTCTGGCTGGGCGATGGCTGCTACAAACTCGGAGAGGGAGCGTCGGGAAGGACCGCGCTGGAATTCAAACTCCCAGGTGAGCAGGCGGTTGTCTCCTCTATAGATGCCTCTAGAGAAACCTATGCTGGAGCCTCCAGCAGGGCTTAGGAGAAGCAGCAGCAGCAGATCTCCAGCAGTGGATCTGACTTAGGGATGCAGGAGGGTCTTTTCCAAACTGAATGTTGCTGTGGTTCCAAGATGTTAGTGCCTCTCAAGGGAAAACAGAGAATCAGGAGGATTTACCACACCCTCCAAAAGCAACCAAGCTATGGGATTTTTGCCACTGGCAGGTGATTTCTAATGCGTCACCACAAAGTGAATTGTGGCATTTTCTTATCCCTCCAGTGCATGGTCCACTTGGCTGGTTGTACAGTGCTATGAATAGAGCTCCCATGCTAGTAGTGCTCCTGAATATCCTGAAGCAAAGTGCTCAGTTTTTCTTACCCTGCAGCACATTGCTGCTGAGAACAAGGCTGAAGGCCCAGCTGCCTCCAGATTAGCCACTTCACCACTGATGGATGTGCATGGTGGGTCTCTGTGGCTCAGTTCTTCCCTCTCTCAGCCTCATCTGCCTTATAGACTGCAGCCCTAAATAAAATGGATCAGAGAATTCCAGCTTCCTAAACAGCTTTTGGCCCAGAAGATGTCTTATCACTTACCTGAGGGTAATGGGAAGTGTTGCAGCAGACGTTGGTGAACATAGTCAGAGATGATGGTGAAGGGAGAAACCATCCCAGGCAGAATGAGTCACAAGAGTAAGGGGCCTGTGAGTGTCCTGAAGAGGCTCTTGCAAATGGCCACCCCAACTCCCCCACACTTTGCCTCTGAAATTTTCTGACTGCCTGCTGGTGCTGGCAGGAGCATTTATACAGCAACGCAACGCCACAACATCTTCCTCCGCTTTCATCCTACCCCAGGGCGTCAACTTCAGCTGGAGATGGCAAACCACAGCACCTCAGCAAGGGAAGGTGAGGATGTGACACTGCATTGCCTGCTGCAAGGTGCCCTAGTGCCTGACACCCACCTGTCTGTCACCTGGTTTCGGGGCAAGGACAGCCTGCTCACCCTGCATTGCGACAGCACCATCGAGTACCGCAGGGAGAGCCTGGCAGGGAGGCTGTACCTCCGCCGCCCTGCTGCCGGCGACTTCAGCCTGACACTGAGCAGAGTGCAGGGCAGTGATGCTGGAGTCTATCACTGCCAGGTGGAGGAGTGGCAGCAGCTGAACCAGGAGAAGGGCTGGGTTCTGCAAGCCTCGGCACGCTCGGGATACACCCAGCTCACTACCATCCCAAGAGGTAATGCTTCCCACTAGTACAGGTCACTCAAGGCCTCATCCAACCTGGCCTTCAACAACTCCAGAGAGATTGTGGAGCACAGAATCACCCAACATGATCTAAGATCACACTGAGTAATTCTGTGCTCCACAACCTCCCTGGGCAACCTGTGCCAGTGTCTC
>VWZE01016597.1:42570-52828 GCA_013396675.1 Eubucco bourcierii | reverse complement strand
AGAGCCCCAACTCTCTCAACCTGTCCTCACAGCAGAGCTGCTTCGGCCCTCTGATCATCTTCGTGACCTCCTCTGGACCCACTCCAACACTTCCATGTCCTTCCTGTGCTGGGGGCTCCAGAACTGCACACAGGACTGCAGGTGGGGTCTGACAAGAGCAGAGCAAAGGGACAGAGAGCACAATAAAGGGGCAGGTCAGGGCAGGAGTCTCTGATGCAGTCTGAGCTGCCAGTTCTACGGCAACATGAGATTTTGGGTCTAGGGGACTAGGGTCAGAAGGTGGGCAGAAAGCAGTGGGCAGGATTCTCCATCAACAGAGCACTTTCTTCTTCTGCCTGATTTTTTACTCAGTTGTGTCTACTCCCTCCCTGGAGGTGTTCAAGGCCAGGTTGAACAAGGCCTTGAGTGACCTGTACTAGTGGGAGGTGTCCCTGTCTATAGCAGGGGGTTGGAACTAGATGATCTTTGAGGTCCCTTCCAACCTTACCATTCTATGCTTCTATGATTTGTGTGCCCTGCCAGCTGCACAAAGTGAGGGTAAAGGGAAGGCAACTGCTCCTCTGGTGTTCCTGGAACCTGCTTTTGAGATGGATACTGTCCTGAGGCCCCTCCCTCGGGACCATAACGAACACGAGCCATGGTTGGAATGGCTGCAAAGCAGGAGGTGGCCTGATCTCTGGCTGTGTGTGATGTTACCTGCTCCTTGTAGGGGTGGGAGGAGCATTTGTTTCTGGGACTGACAACTATTGATATATGAGACGAGGAACCACTGCTTTTTGTCATTAAGTTTGAGGGAATGAACCGGGGAGTGCTGCGAGCAGTTGGGCAAACCCGTGACATGGGTTTAAAGAGCCAATAGAGTGAAACTCTCAAATGAATTGGAGAAAAACAGAATTATATTTGGAGACAGAGTTACAGACAGAAATTCCAAGGCAGATATAAAATCCATAGCGAAACCCCTTGAATTTTCCCCTAACCCAAAACTAAATCTCTACTCCCCAGGGCTCCAATCCTCCCCTCCCCACCATATACCTCTGCCATCCATAGACCTAAACACACTTCTGGAGATCCCAAACCAGGCCTGCTCCTTACATGTTTGTCCCAATGAAGCAGCTCCAACCAGACACAGGGCTGGACGGGGAGGAAAGGAGAGCGAACTGCCTCGCCCTAAGTTTATGAAGAGATAGCAGAATTGTGGGATTGATTAACAATCTTCTGATCCCTAGAGGATTTTTTTAACCCTTCCAATATCTGAAGGGGGCCTACAGGAAGACTGGGAAAGGACTATTGACAAGGTCTTGTAATGATAAGACAAGGGGCAATGGGTTTGAACTGGCAGAGAGGAGATTTAGACTGGATGTTAGGAGGAAGTTCTTTACAGTGAGGGTGGTGAGACACTGGCACAGGTTGCCCAGGGAGGTTGTGGCTGCTCCCTCCCTGGAGGTGTTCAAGACCAGGCTGGACGAGGCCTTGAGTGACCTGTACTAGTGGGAGGTGTCCCTGCCTATGGCAGGGGGTTGGAACTGGATGATCCTTGAGGTCCCTTCCAACCTTACCATTCTATGATTCTATAGTTCCCAACCTGGGACAACCATGAGGGACAGTGACTCTGCACAGCCCCATCATGGGCTACTGGCAGGGAGTGCCTCGCTGTCTCATTTGAAACAGAGAGACTGTGACCAATTGCTGTTAAACATGGCAGACATGCCTGACACAGAGGCCACAGGATGAAAAGCAGAGAGAGGCTGAACTGTAAAGACATTTCATTTCCCTGGTAATGAGGGAGACACAGTGTGGCAATGGAACCAGGGAGGGAGAGACCGTGAGATGCTAATTTCTGTTCCTCTGCCACTGTGGCTTTGATGTGAAGCAAATGCCCGCTTTAAATTGCAAACCAATGCCAGTCAGATATCACCCAGCAAGTGGCTTACAGGCTTAATGAAGTGGGACCTATGCTTCTGCCTTATAGTGTTAGGAGAGGCGAGCAATCCAGAGAGGAATTACTCATAGAATCATAGAATGGTAAGGTTGGAAGGGACCTCAACGATCATCTAGTTCCAACTCCCTGCCATAGGCAGGGACACCTCCCACTAGTACAGGTCACTCAAGGCCTCATCCAAAATTACTCAAGGTTACTCAAGACCTCATCCAAAATTACTGAAGGTCTAAAGAGACAGGGAGGAAGGATAAGGATGTCACAAGGTAATTCTGACCACTATTGGCTTGGGGAAAATTCTCGTTTTCTGTCCCTGGGCAACTCTACCTGTGGCTAAGCCCATAGCCACTCTGTGCCTGAAGAGAAAGCTACTATTACATAGAATCATAGAATGGTAAGGTTGGAAGGGACCTCAAGGATCATCTAGTTCCAACCCGCTGCCATAGGCAGGGACACCTCCCACTAGGACAGGTCACTCAAGTCTTCGTCCAACCTGGCCTTGAACATGTCTCTGGATTAGGGCACATGTCCTGTAGAAGGCATCCTGCTCATTGTCATCCTGCTCTCAGAATGTGAATATCAATTTGGTGCACTGTCTGGAGGGGGGTGGAGCTAAGTAGCTCATTTGTGCTATCATTTAATTGGACTTGGGCAAGAGAAAACTTGTGGTGACCCAGCTGATGAGGTTGTTTTGTGGCAGACCCAGAGGCTCCTGGGAATGGAGTCATCTATGGCAGGGGGTTGGAACTAGATGATCATTGAGGTGTCTTCCACTCTTGCCATTCTATGATTCTAAGTGGTAATCTGAGAGCTCACCCTGGATAACCACAGAAAGTGGTGCAGAGCACAGAAGACCTTCAGGGAGGTCATGGAGCACATGATTCTGTGCTCCACAACCTCCCTGGGCAACCTGTGCCAGTGTCTCACAACCCTCACTGGAAAGAACTTCCTCCTAACATCCAGCCTCTTCCTACATGAGAGCAGTGGGATGCTGAAGCAGCTAGCTGGCAGCACCCTCAAAACAAACAGAATGGAGAATGGACATGAAGTTAAGTTGGAAAGCTTGTTATGGAATATTATAGAATCATAGAATGGTAAGGTTGGAAGGGACCTCAAGGATCATCTAGTTCCAACCCCCTGACATAGGCAGAGACACCTCCCACTAGCACAGATTACTCAAGACCTCATCCAGTCTGAATATTGTGGTCTAACTTTTTGTTTACCAGGAAAAACAAATGACCAAGAATGGAACCTACTGAGCATTGCCAATCATTAAGTAACCATCCCGGTTAAGTCCTTGATCTGTGAGTTGGTAGGGGTTTGGGGAAGCATCACTCTGCTGTTCTGTATTGGGTCTGTGCTTTGGCAGGCTACCTACCAGGCAAGATGATGAAGTTTTTAGATCACATTTTCTTTTTCTGTAATACCTTCCATTCAAGGACTTCATATCATCATGATAGCACAGTTGAGAATTCCCTCTGCTTAACAAGTTTGCAGCTGACACCAAGCTGGGGGCTGATGTTGCTGGGTTGGAGGGCAGAAGGGCTCTGCAGCGGGACCTCGACCGCCTGCACAGATGGGCAGAGTCCAAGGGGATGGAGCTCAACAAATCCAAGTGCCAGGTGCTGCACTTTGGCCACAACAACCCCATGCAGAGCTACAGGCTGGGGTGGCAGTGGCTGGAGAGCAACAAAACAGAAAGGGATCTGGGGGTGCTGATTGACACCTGCCTGAACAGGAGCCAGCAGTGTGCCCAGGTGGCCAAGAAGGCCAATGGCATCCTGGCCTGCATCAGCAAGAGTGTGGCCAGCAGGAGCAGGGAGCTCATTCTCCCCCTGGACTCTGCACTGCTTAGGCCACACCTTGAGTGCTGTGTCCAGTTCTGGGCCCCTCAATTGAAGAAGGACATTGAGGTGCTTGAGTGTGTCCAGAGAAGGGCAACGAGGCTGGGGAGAGGCCTGGAGCACAGCCCTATGGAGAGAGGCTGAGGGAGCTGGGATTGGTTAGCCTGGAGAAGAGGAGGCTCAGGGGAGACCTTCTTGCTGTCTACAGCTACCTGAAGGGTGCTTGTAGCCAGGAGGAGGTTGCTTTCTTCTCTCAGGCAAGCAGCACCAGAACAAGAGGACACAGCCTCAAGCTGTGCCAGGGGAAGTTTAGGCTGGAGGTGAGGAGAAAGTTGTTGCCTGAGAGAGTCATTGCCTGCTGGAATGGGCTGCCCAGGGAGGTGGTGGAGTCAGCGTCCCTGGAGGTGTTCAAGGCGGGTTTGGACGTGGCACTTGGTGCCATGGTCTGGTCTTGAGGTCTGTGGTAATGGATTGGACTTGATGAGCTTTGAGGTCTCTTCCAACCTTGGTGATACTGTGATACTAACAAGGGAACTTAGACACAGTGGTTTACTGTGAAACAGGCAAAGAAATCAGAAGTCCGATTTTTTAAAATTTTTTTTTTCTTTAGAACATCTGTAGAGAAGGAGACAGGAGGAAAAACTGACTCTAAGGGAAAGTTTTCTCTACTGGATCTAAAATGAATCTCCAGCTCAATTATTATTTTTTTTCCAAAAATTAATTACTGCAGGATGAAATAAAGATGATGGATCCCACCTGAATGCATTCCTCTGTGGCCTGCCCTAGGTGATCCTGCTTTGGCAGGGGGGGTTGGATTCTGTGATCTCTGGAGGTTTCTTCCAATCCCTCATATTCTATGATTCCATGATCTAATTCTGCAACAAATTTAAGTCTGTGCTTTGCATATCTCTATACTACTCAGGATACAAGGATGTGATTTCCATGGAAGCTTATGTGCTTGATTTGATGGAGGTAGAAATAAGGGTGAGCTGTGTCAAATTGGTATCTGGGCCTTCCTGAGCTTCCTTGCCACTGACAAACCTGCAGCTTCATTTTAATGACAACACATTTCTTTGCTGCTGGAGGTACAGACCCCAGTGCTTCAATCTCTTCAACCAATTCACCACAAAGGTCCAGCAGACTCTTCTCACTAGTGGGAAGTGAAGTCAGCAGTGTGTTTACATTGTTGGGTATTTCATTGTTTTGTTAATTAACTCATTTTCTATTCACATGCAGACTTAAATTTACATGGGATATTTATTCTGTAAATGAACACCATGGTGATTATCAGATAATTAACTTAGGAACTGATGACATAAGAGGTTGAGATTTGTTCCTAATCTATCTTTTGTGTACATCTATTTGTGGCTCATAGACATTTTAAAGACCAGATAGGTTCTTAATATCTTGCATGCTAATTGCTTTTATTGTGACTGTGTGCTGGCAAATTATTTGGTTTAGTTTAAGCTATTTAAGACTGTTTTGCTATTTAAGACTCTTTTGTGCATCTTTCCCCCACCCCCTCCTCTGTTGTGACTTTATGCTTAGCCAAATTAATAGGACAAATATGGTCTGACTCAGAGTTCTTTTCCATTTGCTGTACTTGGAATAGATGAAGCTCTTTTGAGGGCATGCTGTGGCAACCCTTCACCTGAACTTTCCATGTTCTTAATCCCTCTCTGTTTCACGCTGACTTTAAACTTTTTACATGGGGAAGTGTCTATTTGTAGACCACCCTGAAACACTTCCAAGGAGCACTTTGTAGGCTCACATAATGAATTTAAGCCCACTGATGATGACACATTAGGATTCTCTTTGGGTGCTGAAAACCAAACAATCCTCCAGTAAATTGTATCCGTTTTTCCAGTGCCAAGTGGTGTCCCTCAGGGGTCAGTGCTGGCACCAGTGCTGTTTAACATCTTTGTCAGTGACACGGACAGAGGAATCAGTGCAGCCTCAGCAAGTTTGCAGATGGCACCAAGCTGTGTGGCACAGTCAACTTGCTAGAGGGCAGGGATGCCATCCAGAGGGACCTGGACAGGCTGCAGAGGTGGGCCCAGGCCAACCTCATGAGATTCAACAAGGCCAAGTGTAAGGTCCTGCACCTGGGTAGGCACAATCCCAAGCACAAATACAGGCTGGGTGGGGAATGGCTGAGAGCAGCCCTGAGGAAAAGGACTTTGGAGTCTGGGGAGTTGAAAAGCTCAACATGAGCCTGCAGTGTGCACATGCAGCCCAGACAGCAACCTAGTCCTGGGCTGCATCAAGTCCTAGGCTGCATCCCAGCAGGGCAAGGGAGGGGATTGTGCTCCTTTACTCTGCTGTCCTCAGACCCCACCTGCAGTCCTGTGTGCAGTTCTGGAGCCCCCAGCACAGGAAGGACATGGAACTGTTGGAGCAAGTCCAGAGGAGGGCACGAAGATGCTGAGAGGGCTGCAGCAGCTCTGCTGTGAGGACAGGCTGAGAGAGTTGGGACTCTGCAGCCTGGAGAAGAGAAGGTTTCCAGGAGACCTTAGAGTAGCCTTCCAGGATCTGAAGGGGGCCTACAGGAAGGCTGGGGAGGGACTATTGACAAGGTCTTGCAATGCCAGGACAAGGGGCAATGGGTTTGAAGTGTCAGAGGGGAGATGGAAAGTGGATGTTAGGAGGAAGTTGTTTGCAGTGAGGGTGATGAGACACTGACACAGGTTGCCCAGGAAGGTTGTGGCCAAACCTTTTCCAACTGTCTGATTTTCCTGCACTACTAAATTCCCTATAAGCATCCTTGTAAAGATCTTCCCAATCGAATTTTGAACCCAATCTAACTAATTTGCATCTAGTTTGTGGGTGGGGCTTCGGGGAAATAAAATAACTAGAGATTTTATAACTCCCACCTCCTTAATTCCCACAACCAATTCAGAGACTCATAACCTACATCAGCATACAAAGTACTGAACAGACTGGCACTGGAAGAGCAACTTTAGTCACCCTTTTGCTGCCTCCTCAGGTCCAAGTGGAGCCTCTGATCCCAAGTGCCAAGCAGCAATAGGCACCCAGCATAGAAGCTAACCCTGGCTAGCTATTCCTGCACAGGTCCCCCCGGGAGGCAGCTCAGGCCCCTGAAACAAGCCACAGTGCTGCACATACCTTTTTTGATGCTGCAGACATGAGCCTGGTGGGTGCAACCCTATGCAGGCCACCACCACTGGCCTCCTGTGCAGGCACATTTGCCTTCTGAGCTTTCAATGCCTGGTGTTTAGATGCCAAATTGAAGCAATGAGAACAACTCTTGGCTTTTTTTTGCATAATGAGTTCTGGTTTCTGCTAATGATCTGAAATGTAGCCTCTATTCCTGCCTTGGAGTGTTACTTTGATAATCAGAATTGAGGAAGAAGATTAAGACTGTGGCTAGCAGTGGAGGCTACAGGACATATGGGTGCTGCAGATCTGTTAGTGATAGGCAGAAAGTTGTTTTGAGGCAGTGGGACAGATTGTCTGGGAATCCTGGCTTAGTAGCAATGAAAGGCTGATGAGGTAAGCAGTGCTAGGAAAATCCTGTTAAGGAAGGAAAAAAGCAGACTGGAACTGAGTGATCACAGGATGCCTGGTATTGAATATGCAGTTTCTCTGCAAAATTGAATTCACTTTTTGGCACAGAAATGGGATTTGTATTTCTCTCCCTGTTGCACTTGCTTCATTAGCAGGCTTGTAAGGCACTCTGAACTTCCCAGCATTTAGTAATGGATTAGAACCAAAAACTTGTTCTGAGCCTTCAAGGCAAGTTGTTCCAGGTTTGGAGTATTTCCAACTCCATCTCATTTGCAGATGTCATGGAATGGGTTTAAGCTGGAAGAGGAGAGATGGAAAGTGGATGTTAGGAGGAAGTTGTTTGCAGTGAGGGTGGTGAGACACTGGCAGAGGTTGCCCAGGGAGGTTGTGGCTGCTCCCTCCCTAGAGGTGTTCAAGGCCAGGTTGGAGGAGGCCTTGAGTAACCTGTACTAGTGGGAGGTGTCCCTGCCTATGGCAGGGGGTTGGAACTAGATGATCCTTGAGGTCCCTTCCAACCTTACCATTGGAGAAGAGGAGGCTTCGAGGGGACGTGATAGTAGCCTTCCAGTATCTGAAGGGGGCCTACAGGAAGGCTGGGGAAGGATTATTTACAAGGTCCTGCAACAACAGGACAAGGGGCAATGGGTTTAAACTGGCAGAGGGGACATTTAGACTGGATGTTAGGAGGAAGTTCTTNTAGAATACCCAGATCTGGACCTTGCTGACATGATGGTGTAGAAACATTCCTTGCTGAGCTAGAGGGGAGCTATTGGTGAATTCAGACAGGGCAGCATGGGCAATAGAGGTACACACAGAGTGAAACTGGTGGGTAACTACCAGCACTATCTCTGCAGTGCTGTGAACTGCCTGGTATCTGGGAGTCTATGTTTCCATGTTTGGTACAGTTTGTAGCTGTCCTGGTTTTAGCTCAGCTGGCAGTTGACCCCTGGCAATCCATTGAGGACATCTTTCTCCTCCCACCCCCTCCTCCCACTGCCTCCCTCCCCTCCAGGTGGGCAAGGAGAAAAAGGATCCAGAGGCAGAAATGCTTAGATGAGATAAGGACAATTTGCTGCTCTACTGCGGGGAGATTGCACAAAAGAAAACAGAAATACAAGTGTGTGCAGCAGCAGGGGGACAAAAGGTAAACCACACACACCCATGAAACTGAAGGACTAGAAAAAGGGATGTAGCCCTGCCCAGAAGCTAAGAAAAGAGAGAAAGAAAGGAAAGGAAAGTGGGAGGAAGGAAAGGAAAGTGGGAGGAAAGAAAGGAAAGTGGTAGGAAGGAAAGTGGAAGGAAGGAAATGAAAGGAAAAGACTCCTTGTGAAGTGAGCCTCTGTCTGGTTTGCAGCCACCTTTTGGGTATGGGAAAACTGTGATTAGGTGCCCCTTGATCAAAAAAAGAGCAAACTCTTGCAGTTTTTCCTTATAGTCCAAGTTCTCCAATCTTTTGCTCATCTTTGTGACCCTTCTTTGGATCACCTCCAGTCTGTCCACGTCTTTTTTGAATCATGGGGACCAGAACTGGACACAATTTTGTTTGTTTGTTTGTTTGTTTTTTGTTTTTTTGTAAGGTTGGAAGAGACCTCAAGGATCACCCAGTTCCAACCCCCTGCCTATGGGACACCTCCCACTAGTACAGGTTATTCAAGACCTGACCTTGAACACCTCCAGGGAAGGAGCATCCATATGCTAGATGTGATCTGGCAAGCAGAGAGTAGAGTGGGATGATCACATCTCTACTTCTGTGGGTGCAGCCCCTGGATCCTGTTTGGCTTCACTGCTGCAGCAATGCACTGCCAATGTGTTCAGCTTGTCAAGCAGGAGCTCCTGGTCCTTGAGCATCCTCCCCACCTCTATGCACCAAAAGGAGACCCTTTGGGACAGATGCTTTGCCTGCAAGGTTTGTGTTTCTGCGGGGGGTGCTGTGCCTGCTGGCTGATTGCCATGCTGCAATGCCTTGCTCATCCCCCCCCAGGGAGTGGGGAGGCAGGCAGCAAGCACAGGTGGCAGAGATTGTTTGCACACTGAGAGTGGACAAAGTACTTGCAGCATTGGTCAGGAAGTCTGAAAAGCCAAGGTGTGGTGATATGTGGCCTCCCCACTTCTGCAGAGCAGCAGCTTCTCCTTTCTTGGAACATTTCTTGGAAGTGCTGAGGCCTGAGGCTGGGGGAAACTGTGGCTCCTATCTTGCAGATCTGCTACCTGCCACCATGGGCTCTGTGCACACACACCTCCCAGGAAAGGCTCTGTGCAGCTGGCATGGCACTTGGAAAGTATTTTCCTGATGCTTTTGTGGATATGATGTCTATTTCTGTGAAATGCTGTTTTTCCTTGTAAAATCCTGATTTTCCACCTTTCTGAGTTGCAGAGCTGACTCTCAGCATCCTGAGTCTCCATATGAAGCCATCACTCTCTTGCCCACCTGAATATTTCTTAGCTTTTCATGTGTCATGAGAGTGAGCTGAACAAGAGCATTCCTATTTGTCCCACAAAGCCTTCCCTCTGTCCCACATGGCATCCTGGTCACCAAACTGGGAAAACATGGACTGGATGTGTGGAGCACTGCTGGGTAAGGAATTGGCTGGGTGGTGGCACACAGAGAGTGGGGATCAAGGGCACAATGTCCACCTGGAGACCAGTGCCAAGTGGTGTCCCTCAGGGGTCAGTGCTGGGCCCAGAGCTGTTTAACATCTTTGTCAGTGCCATGGACAGAGGAATCAGTGCAGCCTCAGCAAGTGTGCAGATGGCACCAAGCTGTGTGGCACAGTTGACTTGCTAGAGGGCAGGGATCCATCCAGAGGGACCTGGACAGACTGCAGAGCTGTGCCCAGGCCAACCTCAGGACATTCAACAAGGCCAAGTGGAAGGTCCTGCACCTGGGTAGGCACAATGCCAAGCACAACTCCAGGCTGAGTGGGGAATGGCTGAGAGCAGCCCTGAGGAA
>VWZE01016597.1:25162-40487 GCA_013396675.1 Eubucco bourcierii | reverse complement strand
CATGGGGTTGTTGTGGCCAAAGTGCAGCACCTGGCACTTGGATTTGTTGAGCTCCATCCCCTTGGACTCTGCCCATCTGTGCAGGCAGTCGAGGTCCTGCTGCAGAGCCCTTCTGCCCTCCAACCCAGCAACATCAGCCCCCAGTTTGGTGTGAGCTGCAAATTTGCTGGTGACTGACTCGATGCCCTCGTCCAGATCATCACTGAAGATGTTAAAGAGGATGGGCCCAGGACTGATCTGTGGGGGACACCGCTAGTGACCGGCCTCCAGCTGGTTGTGGCACCATTCACCACCACAGTAGAAACAAGCGTTGGAGAGAGAATTATTTTGTGGGCCTTGCAAGAAGCTCTGTCTGGTCCTGGAAGAGAACCTGCTCAGTACCGTGCTCAGTGAAGGTGACAGTAGGTCAGGAGAGGCATGATGTGAGATGCAGGCTCCCTCCCTCAGAGCAGCCCCTGCCCCTCATAGAATCACAGAATGGCTTAGATTGGAAGGGACATCAAAGCTCCAATGGGAGATTGAAAGTGGATGTTAGGAGGAAGTTGTTTGCAGTGAGAGTGGTGAGACACTGGCACAGGTTGCCCAGGGAGGTTGTGGAGCACAGAATCACCCAACGCGATCCTTGATCACGTTGGGTGATTCTGTGCTCTACAACCTCCCTGAAGGTTTTCTGTGCTCCACAACCTCCCTGGAGGTGTTCAAAGCCAGGTTGGATGAGGCCTTGAGTGACCTGTGCTAGTGGGAGGTGTCCCTGCCTGTGGCCTTTGAGGTCTCTTCCAACCTTACCATTCTATGATTCTAAAATGTTAGTGTAGGAGTCAGAAAGAAGTGAAGAAACAGCAAACAGATCCAGTGCCCAAGAGCCCAAGAGCAGAAAATTATTAATACATTGCCTTTTGATACCTCTTAGCAAACCAATGAATGATACAGACTTTATCATCATGATTCTTTCACATCCAACATCCTGCTCATTCAGATTCTACACTGAACTTTCAGGAAAGTACCAATGTTGCTTGTCAGAATATTCCAAGAAGCGTTAAACTACCACACTGAGAAAGAAGCACTGTCTGGCATAATTTTATTTAGCTTTTTTTTCAGCAGGCTTTTTTTTTCCAAGGCTACTTTGAACATGTGGCTGCAGACACCCAGGTGTACAGTGGATGAAGTGCTTTATTGTTACAGCTCTAACACTGGATAGGAGGTGAGTGAGCAAGGTGGTCAGTGGGGGCATGACAGATAAGGTGCCAGCGCAGCACCATGATCAACCAATGTACAGTAACCTTTGGGGACAGGAAGAAATCTGGCAAAGTGGCAGTGAAACTTAGGTCAGTCAAAAAGGAGAGGAGATGGGTGGAAGATCATAGAATCAGAGAATGGTAAGGTTGGAAGGGATCTCAAAGATCATCCAGTTCCAACCCCCTGCTATTGGCAGGGACACCTCCCACTAGCACAGGTCACTCAAGGCCTCCTCCAACCTGGCCTTGGACACCTCCAGGGAGGTTGTGGAGCACAGAATCACCCAATGTGATCTTTGATCAGAGATCACGTTGGGTGATTCTGTGCTCCACAACCTCCCTGGACAACCTGTGCCAGTGTCTCGCCACCCTCACTGCAAACAACTTCCTCCTACCACCCAGTTTCCGTCTCCCCTCTGCCAGTTCAAACCCATTGCCCCTTGTCCTGGCATTGCAAGACCTTGTCAATAGTCCCTCCCCAGCCTTCCCACAGCCCCCTTCAGATCCTGGAAGGCTACTCTAAGGTCTCTTGGAAGCCTTGTCTTCTCCAGGCTGCAGAGCCCCAACTCTCTCAGCCTGTCCTCACAGCAGAGCTGCTGCAGCCCTCTGAACATCTTCATGGTCTTCTCTGGACCCAGATCTGAAGGGGTAGGGATTCACATGGATGGTAGAAGGAAAAGGGGTTGATAGAAAGAGATATTAGGGATGAAAGTAATCATCTCCAAAGCATTGTATGTTTATGTCTCTGATATTCAAGTCCTGGGCGTGCAGGGCTCCAGCAGGTCATCAGGAGTGACATAGCTGCTTTGCTGGGTAGTTTCAGGGGTCTGTGTTAAACCAGTCCTGGGGCTGAAATGAACCCAGAGTAGGTGACTAAAAATGTCTAGTATGTAGGAAGAACAGAGGAATCCCTTTTTGGTAATATCCAAGTCAATAACCTGCAGGCATGGAGGACTGGGCTTTTGCTGAGCCACCGAAGCACATCTGATCAATAACTCAAAGTCCCAACTTGCACATTAGTGGAGTCAATTATCAGCTCTGCTCTCTGCTTCCTCTATTATTATTTCAGCATGGAGCAGCTGTTCCAGAAGCGTTATGGCCCCTGACGCGCTGCGCGGGCTGAGTTAAACGCAGGTTATTGACCGATGAAGCCAGAAGAATGTACAGTAAAATATAGTCCTGTTAGCCCATAAATCCCCAGCAAGAGTGCTTCTTAAAGAACTCCCTCATGCACTGCCAGTGCTCTGGGTCACTGTCAAGGCCCTGAAAAATGTTGTGGGTGGTTATTTTTTTTTCTTCCCACCTGATTCCTGCCATCTCCTCTGTGATGTTGGCGTCTCTCTTGGCATCGCATCTTCACACGAATGAGTGATTCTGCCTCCCTCGGGCTGCTGATCAGGACACCTGGGCTTCATCAGGGGTGCTTGGGTCAGGATAGAGGATCATAGAATGGTAAGATTGGAAGGGACCTCAAGGATCATCTAGTTCCAACCACCTCCCACTAGCACAGGTCACTCAAGGTCTTGTCCAACCTGGCCTTGAACACCTCCATGGAGGTTGTGGAACACAGAATCACCCAACATGATCAATGATCATGTTGGGTGATTCTGTGCTCCACAACCTCCCTGGGCAACCTGTGCCAGTGCCTCACCACCCTCACTGCAAACAACTTCCTCCTAACATCCACTTTCAATCTCCCCTTTGACACTTCAAACCCATTGCCCCTTGTCCTGGCATTGCAAGACCTTGTCAATAGTCCCTCCCCAGCCTTCCTGTAGGCCCCCTTCAGATCCTGGAAGGCTACTCTAAGGTCTCCTGGAAACCTTCTCTTCTCCAGGCTGCAGAGCCCCAACTCTTGTAGCCTGTTCTCACAGCAGAGCTGCTGCAGCGCTTTGAGCATCTTTGTGACCTCCTCTGGACTTGCTGCAACAGTTCCATGTCCTTCCTGTGCTGGGGGCTCCAGAACTGCACACAGGACAGCAGGTGGGGTCTGAGGACAGCAGAGTAAAGGAGCACAATCCCCTCCCTTGCCCTGCTACCCACACTGCTCTTGATGCAGCCCAGGACTCAGTTGAAGACTGAACTCATGGAGGAGGAACCATTAAAAAGCATCCAGAAAAAGACTGTGATAAAGTGACCTCTGTCCATTCAAAGACTGGAGGTATTTGGAAAAGCTAATGAGCTGCTGGATTGTTCTTTTTCTTGCTTGTCATTGTTGCAGAAGTCTAGGCAGCTTGGAGGTTTGTAACTGCCTCATGCAACCTGTCTGGAGATCCAGTGCTTGTTATGTACGCATTGATGTTCACCGCTGCCTTCTCCTGCTCTAAAAATGTCAGGCTACACAGGATGAGAGTCCCACAGTGTGTTATGACACCTCCACACAAAGTGCAAGAAACTGAAACCACACTGCACCAGCACAGCCTGTTCATCTGACACTCCCAGGCCTGCAGAATGCTTTTCTCCTGCTTTTCTAAAACCTTCTGTGTCCCTGCAGCCAAAGACTTATGGCCTAGACCTAGAGCTGCCACCTGGTTAAAGCTGATCAGTGCATGCCATTATACAGACCAGTTTATAACCTGGGCTGCAGACTGACTCTTCCCATGACTCCTTAGATGTGTCTCCATCACTGTGTCCCAGGCAGGCCTTTCCTAGGTGCCTAATCCCAGGAATTAATGCCTTGAGAGAAATGTCCCTCTGAGAAAAACTGAGGATTTGGAAGCTGAGAGGTAATACTGACAGGGGGAATTATGAGGAGGTTAAATACACAAAATCACACTGATGTCCTCAATTTTTCTGCTCCTGATTTCTCTTCTGTGGCAAGGTTCAAACTCAAGCACATCCTGCTGGGTGATGTCTCATCTTGGACATGTCCTTGGCTTCATGTCCTGGGGCAATTACCTCAATACCAAGGCAGGTGTGGAATTAGATGTGGTTATAATGGTTCTTTCAGGGATGCAGGTTAGGCTTCCATAGCCCTAACTGTGTTCTTTGATGTCTGAGGGATGTGTAAAGATGTCAGGTTTTGGAGAGAAGAAGGCTGGTAGGGAATACAAAAAAGGTTTGCTTAAACACAGAGGCAGTGAACAGGGAGTTGTTGTTCATCCAACCCTGCAGCACACTGTAACTCCTGCACCTCTTTGGAAAAACCTTAAAGAGTAAGGATGTCTTCATGCAGCAGGCCCTGGATGCCTGGCCCTTGCTGTCTTTGCCGAGTAAGGCAGCACTGGTAGGCTCAGGCATTCGAGGGCAGCAGGCTCAGGAGTGGGGTGCTTGAAGGGATGCGAAGTGCCCTCTCGCACCCTTAGCTCTATGATGATGGACACTTTGAGAGGATGATGAGGACAGATCCCAGGAGTGGTTGACCCTCCTGGTCAGACCCATGGCCATGGTGGGAAATCAGGCTAGACAGTCCATCACTGTATCCCAGGCAGGCCTTTCCTAGGTGCCTAATCCCAGGAATTAATGCCTTGAGAGAAATGTCCCTCTGAGAAAAACTGAGGATTTGGAAGCTGAGAGGTAATACTGACAGGGGGAATTATGAGGAGGTTAAATACACAAAATCACACTGATGTCCTCAATTTTTCTGCTCCTGATTTCTCTTCTGTGGCAAGGTTCAAACTCAAGCACATCCTGCTGGGTGATGTCTCATCTTTTCTTGCTGCAACACAGAGATCATGGTTTCTGGCTGAGGGTCTCACTGGTGACAGCAACCCAGTGAGAAAGGAACAAGTTAAAGCCTCTGATTAAAAATGCTCCTGTGGGGAGGACATACCTAACCGTGCCCTGGAGGGCTGTAACTGCCTGGCAGCAGCTGAGCAAAAGCCAACATGCCAACAGGGGTCTCAATCCTCTCTCAGCTCACCTGCATTTTTGGGAATACAGGATATAAGTCAAGGAGAACTTAATATAGCTGGAGCTGCTGTTCTCTCTATCAAATTTCATTGCAACTTAAAGAGAGGACAGCGCGAGTGCACACACATGGTGACAGGCAAAAAAAATCTCACTTAGGGCTCTCTGCTGCAGAAACCAGCCTGAAAATAAACCTCTGCTGGAAAGAGGCCTCATCCAGGAGTACTGTCGAGGCTGGCAGCTGCAGGGTGGCTGCCTACACCCCACATGCTGCTGAGGTGGCGTCGCCTACCTGCTGCCAGATCCCTGCCAGGCCAGGTAATCATTGCACTGACACCACACATGCAGGCTGTGAGAAGCAGTGCAGAGAGAATGCTTCAGCTGGCAAGCAGTTGCTTGGATGTCAGCCAGGAGAAACCCTGGCTATGGGGCAGAGAGCTCTATCAGCCAGAGGCACCATTGGCCCAACCTCACCAGATAGACACAGACGTTTATAAAGCAAGGCCAAAGCAGCTGCAATCCCCAGATAAAGAGGAAGGGGTTATGTATGCTCATGCCTTTAAGTTGCAAGGCAAGGGAGAGGTAAGGTGGCTGCATCCTGAGGACATGCCTGGGGATGCTGAAGACACAGATTTGGTATGTCTGTTGGAAGAGGGGGAAGTTGGGAGGGTACTGCTTGGGGAGCATGTACAGGGAGGAGGGAAAGGCATGGATTGTGCATGTATTAGACACCAGGAGTGTGTGCTCCCTGGCCATTCAGGCAAATGCAAGAGCTGAGGGGGCAGATTGAGGAAGGCTTCCAGCATGCAGAGTCGTCTGGTCCAGATGACAGGTTTAGGAAGAGCTCTCAGAGTAGAGAGCAGGGTTCAGAGATACAATGCCCTGTATGAGCATCTGGGCTGGAAGGAAGGTAAGGGCACTCGTCGGGGGAAAACAAAGCTGAGCGGGCAGATCTCTGCCAGAGAGCTCCCATATTCAGGCTCAAATGGCAAGTTCTCTACCAGGGCACTGAGTTGTTGGTCCCAGCCCTGCTTTCCAGAAGGGCTCTGTTCACGCAGCTCTCAGGCTCCAGGTCACAGTGGGGTGCCTGGAACAGTGATGTCATGGTTTAAAATAACATGTGGGTGAGCTCAGCTGTTGGGCGTAGATGAGAAATGGGTGGACTCTCTGCTCTGTAATTTAAAAGCTGACTTCTGTTTAGCTGTGACTGCATCACCACCAGCTGGAAGAACCAAAGCCTGTGTGGATCTTTCTAGGTCAGTAGTTTTCTGTCCTTGTTATATGACTCCCTGGGGATGCCTATTCTGCTCTTGGGGGTCTGAGGTATGTGTGACTGCTGTCTGCAGGCACGCCTGATGCCACAAGGGCATGTGCCCTCCACTGGAAAGCACTCTAAAAGTGGCTGAAAGCATTTGGCCTAGTGGGAAATGCCTGGTACTTGCTGTGTAGCATGGACCCCACATCAGCCTGGGTCGTGCATCAGTTTATTCCTTAGAAGGCACACCCAGGTCGAGTAGGCTCTTCTCTTTTGCACAGTTCACTCTTGTCCTCCAGGCCATCGATGCCGTTAGAGCCCCTCCCCAACACACCAGCCCTACAAGGATGAGGATGTCTGAGCTGCTTGACCTTCTACCTTCCTTCTCACCTCTGTGCTTTGGGAAGCTGCTTTACGGCCCAGCCCAGAAGGGTTGGCTATTGAGTTACCCCCTTGGGGTATAGCTGAAACAGCCCAGGCTGGACTCTGAGGTGACACAGCCTCCTGCATCTTCACCAGCCCTGGCACAGTCCTGCTTGAAGGGAAGGTTGGGAGAGGGTCCCCGCTGCGGGGAACCCTGGCACCAGCAGTGTGGTGGAAGGTCCGAATTATACCTAAAATACATATCCAAGACATGTCCTAAACACCTGCCCGAATACCCACCTTGTCCCCACTCCTCTCCTTCCTGGGTGGAAGAAGCAGGAGAGCAGACAAAAGCCTTGGCACCTCTCAGTCTGCCACACAGACACCGGATTTGGCCTTGTTTTGCACCCTGCTTTGTCTCTGGTCAGGTCAGAGGTCAGGGATGCTGGTGACATAACCTAGGACTGGTCCCAGGAGTGTTTCTACCTGTTACTATTGGTCAAAGACACTGTCAAAATGCTTTAAAACCTACCCAACTCATTTGTTTGCTGCTGCTGCTGCCTTTGTTTTGCTCTCTACCTGTGTGCCTTGCTTTGCCCCGTGCCTGGCTGGGGACTAGGCTCCCCCACGCACAGCAGACCTGACCCTGCCTGCCTGCCACACTGAGCCAAGGCACTGAATGGCTTGCCCAGTGCTGGGGTATAGCTGCCCGTCTGAGCTCTGCCCAGCCCGAGTCCCTTTGACTCTGGCCCAGTCTAGGTGATGACCTAGCAATGAGCTGTGACACCGTTACCTGCCGACCCCACTCCAGGCCCAGGGCAGGCTCCTTTGCTGTGCACTGCGCCTGATCGGACTGCTCCAGCCCCTGAACATGGATCCCGCTTCACCCAGGGGCTGACTGCTCCGATAACCTCCTGAGCGCCGCGGAGGGTTTGCCTCGTCTCCACGGATCTCCTCGGACAACCTGCTCCATTGAAACCAACCAAGCAACAAAGCCTCTCTGCACCATCATCACAGGCACTGCATTTTCCTTGCTTATGCTGCTACATAGACTTTTGGATAACGAATACTGAGTCTCTGACCAGTGAGTAAACTAACTCCCTTTTCTGAAGTTCGTGAATGTTTAACTTTTATCATAGAATCGTAGAATGGTAAGGTTGGAAGGGAATTCAAAGATCATCTAGCTCCAACCCCCTGTCATAGGCAGAGACACCTCCCACTAGCACAGGTCACTCAAGGCCTTCCCCAACCTGGTCCTGAACACCTCCCTGGGCAACTTGTGCCAGTGTCTCACCACCCTCACTGCAAACAACTGCCTCCTAACATCCACTTTCAATCTCCCTTCTGCCACTTCAAACCCCTTGCCCCTTGTCCTGGCATTACAAGACCTTGTCAATAGTCCCTCCCCAGCCTTCCTGGAACCCCCTTCAGATACTGGAAGGCTACTATCAGGTCTCCTCGAAGCCGTCTCTTCTCCAGGTTGCAGAGCCCAAACTCTTGTAGCCTGTCTTCATAGCAGAGCTGCTGCAGCCCTCTGAGCATCTTCGTGGCCTCCTCTGGACCCACTCCAACACTTCCATGTCCTTCCTGTGCTGGGGGCTCCAGAACCGCACACAGGACTGCAGGTGGGGTCTAAGGAGAGCAGAGCAAAGGGACACAATCCCCTCCCTTGCCCTGCTGCCCACACTGCTCTTGCTGCAGCCCAGCACACAGTTGCTGTCTGGGCTGCACCCACACTGCAGCCTCATGTTGAACTTTTCACCAACCCAGACCCGAGGTCCTTTTCCTCAGGGCTGCTCTCAGCCATTCCCCATCCAACCTGGAGTTGTGCAGCAGTTTGTGCTGCAAGAGTCTCTCCAGTTGTTTAAATTTTCTAAAACCTTTCCCAAATCATTGAAATTTAATCTGACTGCACAGAGACGTTCTGCAAAACTCAGTTTTACCAACCACATAAACAGAATCTGTGTGTGCTAATTGTGAATAAGTTGAGGGAATTCCCTCCCCCCATATATTTAATAAAATATTTAGTAATTTTTTTATTTTATTAAATATATACATTTTTATATTATTGCAATAAAATATTTATACTTCTACATATTTTATATTATTTATTTTATATATTAATCTATATTATTATATATATTCAAGGGGACCTGATAGTAGCCTTCCAGTATCTGAAGGGGGCCTACAGGAAGGCTGGGGAGGGATTATTTACAAGGTCTTGCAATGACAGGACAAGGGGCAATGGGTTTAAACTGGCAGAGGGGAGATTTAGACTGCATGTTAGGAGGAAGTTGTTTGCAGTGAGGGTGGTGAGACACTGGCACAGGTTGCCCAGGGAGGTTGTGGCTGCTCGCTCCCTGGAGGTGTTCAAGGCCAGGTTGGATGAGGCCTTGAGTAACCTGTGCTAGTGGGAGGTGTTCCTGCCTATGGCAGGATGTTGGAAGTAGATGATCCTTGAGGTCCCTTCCAGCCTTACCATTCTATGATTCTACGATTATTATAAAAATAAAACTATTTTTAAATTATTTATTGCAATTCACTTCTAACCCAGATTCAAATTCCTCCTTAGCAGGCGGGGAGCTCGGGGAGCGCTGCGGTCCGCAGGCAGGGTCTGTGGTCCCTCCACCTGCCTGCAGGCGACAGGTTCCCGCCCGGCTGCACTGCTGTCTGCACCGAAACTTTCCCCTCTGCTTCTCCGATGCTCCTCAGCGTGGAAATGCCCCCGAGTTATTCTGGAATAATAGGATGAAATGGTGCAAAGGAAAATTTTACACTGAGGATTGAGATAAATCGCCCAGGGAAAAGTCATCCAAAAGAAGGGAGGGGGGGAACTGTACTCCCCTGGTCAAACGTCATTGCTTTGGGAAATGAGATGTTGGAAACAATGAGGTGCTGGCCGAGGAGCTTTGGCTGGATTGAAAGGGCTGGATGCTTCTCGCAGCCTCTAGGATTTCACTAGCGGTTAACGCGGAGCCTCCCAAAATCTAGCGGCCTTCATTGCCCCCCTGTCCGCCGCTGCCAAGCAGGAGGGGCGAGGCAGGCGGCGGCTCCAGGGGCAACCAGCGGAGCTTGAGCAGGGCTGGGCTCCCGGAGGGTTTCTGACAGTCTGGCACCATCTGCTGGGGTGTCTCGGGAAATGAAGCAGGTTTTGAGGGGGGCAGCCCTGCCCTAGGACTGTAGTCTGAAGGCTGAGGAGAGTGAGACAGATAAGCTCCTGGGAGCTTGTCTCCACGCTGGCTCTGCTGAGGAGACAGAGATCATCTTCTCCTCTTCATCCTGGTCACTGCTTTGTGGCCACATTGTCACTGTAATGTGCCACTGGCAGCACGGCGGCAAAGGGGACTGATGGCCTCTCTTTACAGACCCAGCACCAGCGTGAGCTCGGCCAGCCTGGTGAGCCATTGTAAGTAAGTGTAGGTGGCTTAGGCAAGGACCTGGGGCTAGGTGCATGCAGCCCCTTTGCCTGGAAGGATACCTGCCTTTTCTTGGGCCCCTCAAGGTCGACTTTCCTGCTGTCAGCTTTCCCTCATATCATTTCCCTTTCTCCTGCCTCATCTTGTGCCCTGGTGGTGATTACTCCTGTCCCAGTACCTGCTTTGCTCCTCAAGCACTTTTTACCTGTACCCCAAGGCTATGCCAGCAACGGGACAGCATCTCAGAGCCACTTGGAAGAGGATCCCACGACAGATGAAGATGAACTGAGGTAACTCCTTCCTCATCCAGATGAGCCAGTGCTGGTGTTTGTGTTGGTCTATTGGAGAGGGCTGAGAAGCAGCAGCAGCAAGGTGAGCAAGCTTCAACAACCCTTGCTGGCCAGGTCCTGGGAGCAATCCTGGGAGCAGCACCCATTGCCCTCCATTTGAAGGCAGGTAGCCTTCCAGTATCTGAAGGGGGCCTACAGGAAGGCTGAGGGGGAGCTATTGGCAAGGTCTTGTAATGCCAGGACAAGGGGCAATGGGTTTGAAGTGGCAGAGGGGAGATCGAAAGTGGATGTTAGGAGGAAGTTGTTTGCAGTGAGGGTGGTGAGACACTGGCACAGGTTGCCCAGGGAGGTTGTGGAGCACAGAATCACCCAACGTGATCTTTGATCTTTGGGTGATCTTTGATCATGTTGGGTGATTCTGTGCTCCACAACCTCCCTAGAGGTCTTCTGTGCTTCACAACCTCCCTGGAGGTGTTCAAGGCCAGGTTGGAGGAGGCCTTGAGTGACCTGTGCTAGTGGGAGGTGTCCCTGCCTATGGTGAGGGGTTTGGAACTGGATGATCCTTGAGGTCCCTTCCAAACTTTCCATTCTATGATTCTATGATCCCTGCCTATATAATCTGGCAGTGTGGGTTTGGGCATAGGTGTGTTTGCAGTAGTCACCCCCATGTGCACTGCCTTTACCCTGACAGAGCTGGGCAGCAAGAGTGGCTTCGTCTTGCAGCTATGCTGCTCCTCTCTGATTTTTTCCACAGCTCCCTGGATGAAGCTGAGCTTGATGTCAGACCCTGCCCCATGCAAGCAATAGGCAAGAGATGTCCCAGATTCCCATATACTTGTCCTTATCAGAGGCTCCAGCAGAGGAGGGAGGGATTGAGTTGGCAAAACGCAGAAGTCTGCCTCCAGCAAGATGTTCTGCACAAATGGACTCGCTTATAAATGAATTTATAAGTTGAAATTGGCCTATAATGAGAGAGTTACTGAAAAAAAAAAAAAATAAAGAACTGTGCACTGCAAACCACTTAGGAATCTGAGATCTCTGTGCATTGTGCAAAGCCAGAGGGGAAATGCTGAGTCCTCTGAGCAAAGGCATCATCACGTGTTAGTCTGAGTGGTGATGGCCAGCAGGGCAAGGGAGGTGATTCTCCTCCTTTACTCTGCTCTCCTCAGACCCCACCTGGAGTACTGTGTGCAGTTCTGGAGCCCCCAGCACAGGAAGGACATGGAAGTGTTGGAGTGGGTCCAGAGGAGACCACCAAGATGCTGAGAGGGCTGCAGCAGCTCTGCTGTAAGGACAGGCTGAGAGAGTTGGGGCTCTGCAGCCTGGAGATGAGAAGGCTTCCAGGAGACCTTAGAGTAGCCTTCCAGTATCTGAAGGAGGCCTACAGGAAGGCTGGAGAGGGACTATTGAGAAGGTCTTGTAATGACAGGACAAGGGGCAATGGGTTTGAACTGGTGGAGGGGAAATTGAGACTGGATGTTAGGAAGAAGTTCTTTACAGTGAAGGTGGTGAGACACTGGCACAGGTTGCCCAGGGAGGTGTTCAAGGTCAGGTTGGAGGAGGCCTTGCGTGACCTGTGCTAGTGGGAAGTGTCCCTGCCTATGGCAAGGGGTTGGAACTGGATGATCCTTGAGCTCCCTTCCAACCTTACCATTCTATGATTTTATGATTCCATGGGCAAGCTAAGGCCAGTTATGCTGCCTACCCCAAAGCCCTTCCCTGACACCAGGTGCCTTCCCCAAAAAACTGTTCCCTTCCTCTGACAACACTGCAGAAGTATTGGCCTCTTCAAACTGCTGCTAAATGCCATCATTACAAATGGTGCCTTCCCTACTTTCCTAGTGATGGCTCTAGAGTGAGTTCTCCAGAGGAATATGGTAGTTTTGAGGGTTTTGTTTCTAAAAATAAAGCAATCTCCCAAGCCCACTGCTGTGGTTGGGTCTTGTGATTACAGGCTTCTGTTGACAGCTTGCTTAATGAATGGAGATGTGAGGAAGGAAAAGCTTTTCAGCGAGGAGGCTGTGTGCTCCCTGGGGCTAGAGCAGTAAGCAAGGAGTAAGCTGTGATTGAAAATAAGACATCCTCCTCTTGGTACCACCTAACACATAGAGTCTAACTTTCACCTTTTGGTCTCCTTGAAGCCAGAGGTGTTGGTGTGCCTCCATTCACACAACCTGTGGGTTACCTCTTTGAGAAGAGTGCAGAGATGCAGGCTTGTCTTGGTCACCTAAAGCTAGTAAGTGAAGAGAAATCTTCTGTTTTCCAAAAGTGATCTGACCTCCACAGTTGTCCAGAAACTTGTTGCTTTTGATTTCATCCTCCACCAGCGGCTAACCTCCACCCTAGTGCTGTCTTTCTGAGGTGCAGGGATTAAACATTTCTCTGAGTCTATGTCCTGAGCTGTGAATGTGAGCTGTTCACCCTGTCCTGTTGCTGGCTGTGCTACACCTGCTTGTCTGCAGCCTGGAGAATGAAGGATGGATGCCCAGCAAGCTCAAGTGATTCTCCCATGTCTCCCCACTGCCTTGTTCCATGGTAAAGCCATGCTTTGCACGAGGGAAAGCCATGTTTCTCTTGAAGAGCTCCATAAGCCTGATCACTTTCTGACCCAGTGTCCCACTCCTCACCTGTGCAGATCTGCTTCTCCTTGCTGTTGTCTCTGGGAAGTTGCTGCCTTTCCTTCACCCTGACCTGGCCTTTCTTCTCCTGTGTTGGGGCATATCAGCATATTTCCTCCCCTTACTGTCATGTACAGCTGTAAAATGTGCTCTCAAACAATTGGCCTGCGAGCTTCCAGAGGTCACTTAGACAGAGAGAAAACCCAGAATTTATATAAAGAAAATCAGCCTTGATATTCAATCAAAGCTGAAAGTCTAAGCAAACCTCCTCTGTTGGAGATCTGCTTCTCCTTGCTATTGACTCTGGGAAGTTGCTGCCTTTCCTTCACCCTGACCTGGCCTTTCTTCTCCTGTGTTGGGAGCATATCAGCATATTTCCTCCCCTTACTGTCACGTACAGCTGTAAAATGTGCTCTCAAACAATTGGCCTGGGAGCTTCCAGAGGTCACTTACAGAGAAAACCCAGCATCTATATAAAGAAAATCAGCCTTGATATTCAGTCAAAGCAAACCTCCTCTGTTGGAGGGAAGAAATGTCTTAGGCAATGACAAGAAATACCAAGCAAGGAGTAAGAGGCAGAAGTACTCATAGCATCTGTGCAGCTGCAGCCCGTGAAGACCTGGCTTAGTTTCTATGCACAACAGGCACCAAGTGCTTCTACTTGCCCAGCTTCCCAGTGCTCACCAGCACCACTTCTGTTGCTCTGCAAGGCTGGGCTTCTGGGGCAGTGGCAAACATCCTGGGATGTATGCTGCGGCCCATATGTCCTCCTGGGATGTCTGCTGGCTTCCTCAGCAGCCCTGAGGAAAAGGACCTTGGAGTCTGGGTTGATGAAAAGCTCAACATGAGGCTGCAGTGTGAGTGCAGCCCAGACAGCAACTGTGTGCTGGGTTGCAGCAAGAGCAGTGTGGGCAGCAGGGCAAGGGAGGGGATTCTGCCCCTTTGCTCTGCTCTCCTCAGACCCCACCTGCAGTCCTGTGTGCAGTTCTGGAGCCCCCAGCACAGGAAGGATATGGAAGTGGAGTGGGTCCAGAGGAGACCATGAAGATGCTGAGAGGGCTGCAGCAGCTCTGCTATGAGGACAGGCTGAGAGAGTTGGGGCTCTGCAGCCTGCAGAAGAGAAGGCTTCGAGAGGACCTGATAGTAGTCTTCCAGTATCTGAAGGGGGCTCCAGGAAGGCTGTGGAGGGACTATTGACAAGGTCTTGTAATGCCAGGACAAGGGGCAATGGGTTTAAACTGGCAGAGGGGAGATTTAGACTGGATGTTAGGAGGAAGTTGTTTTCAGTGAGGGTGATGAGACACTGGCACAGGTTGCCCAGGGAGGTTGTGGCTGCTCCCTCCCTAGAGGTGTTCAAGGCCAGGTTGGAGGAGGCCTTGAGTGACCTGTACTAGTGGGAGGTGTCCCTGCCTATGGCAGAGGGTTGGAACTGGATGATCCTTGAGGTCCCTTCCAACCTTACCATTCTATGAATTCTATATCCCCAGGGGGTGGAGCACAGGCAGACGTCAGCCTTCTGGGGTCATTTTAAAATTAGTTTTCCCATCAGAAATGGTTCTCTGGCTTTTGCAGGATAAAAGGGGACCTGAAGGAGATTGGTGTGCATTGACCCAAAAACACACATCAAAGGGGATCCATTTCACATCAGCCAGAAACCCAGCAGAAATGACTTTGTGTACACAAGCCTCCCGTGGATAGATGTGAGCAACCAAATTTCTCTGGCTATTATCTCTCCTGGGACTATCTGAGACAACACCATGGGATGGATTTTGCTTTTTCCTAGAAGTGCAGCACATCACTGAGGTCAATTAGAGCTGTGGGAGGTCAGAGACTGATAAATGAGCGCCTTGCTTTTGTCTTGCCTCACAAGGTAGTGATTCCTTGATTTCTTTGCTATAGTAAAATACTTATTTAGAAATCACTTGCAGAGACCTCTTGTCTGCTCTTACCTCTTCCCCTGGGTGAGGAGGGAACCAGCTGGCTAGATCCTCTCCTGAAGGAAGACAAAAGGATGGCAACTGGTTTGGTTGCTCACCTTTCTTCCACTCTATTCCTTATGCAACAGCAGGTTCTAGAGTGCATGATCCTGTCAGTTGCCAGGGCTTGCTTGCCCCTGCCTCCTGCTTTCTTAGCATCTTTAAATGCAGCTGGAAGCCTCCATCTTTGCAGGAGGCATTGGTGCCTGCAGCACTGGTGCTGCACTGGTATTCCCTCCACTCCGTGATGGTTTGGGAGTTCCCTGCCCCCCCACACTTTGTAAAATCCCCCAGACTAGACTCAGCCAGCTGGAAGTCAAGTA
>VWZE01016597.1:3082-22515 GCA_013396675.1 Eubucco bourcierii | reverse complement strand
TTGTAGCCAGGAGGAGGTTGCTTTCTTCCCTCAGACAAGTAGCAGCAGAACAAGAGGACACAGTCTCAAGCTGTGCCAGGGGAAGTTTAGGCTGGAGGTGAGGAGAAAGTTGTTGCCTGAGAGAGTCATTGCCTGCTGGAATGGGCTGCCCAGGGAGGTGGTGGAGTCAGCGTCCCTGGAGGTGTTCAAGGCAGGTTTGGACGTGGCACTTGGTGCCATGGTCTGGTCTTGAGGGCTGTGGTAATGGGTTGGACTTGATGAGCTTTGAGGTCTCTTCCAACCTTGGTGATACTGTGATAAAATGCCTTTTCCTCCTGGCCTGCTGCAGGGGCTGTGCTGAGCTGTGTTGGCTGTGGAGTATATCTGCACTCCTCCTCTGGGAGAAAGGGGCCCCTGCAATTCAAGAAAGAGCTGAAAGCATCTGTGAAGTACTGGTGGTGCACATCTGGGGGTCTCAGCTGCTTGACATGCCAGGGGATAGGAAATTGAATCGATGATTCTTTCTGTGAGCCAGCTTGTGTCACCCTAGCATTGCAGCATGGGGGACTGCCAGAGCTCCAGGGTTTGGCACCTCTTGCCTGCTTTTGCTTGCACTGGCTGGGTGATGCCACCAGCATGTGAATACTGATCCAAATGGCAGCAGATTGGACAGGTTTAAACTGGCAGAGGGGAGATTTAGACTGGATGTTAGGAGGAAGTTGTTTGCAGTGAGGGTGGTGAGACACTGGCACAGGTTGCCCAGGGAGGTTATGGAGCACAGAATCTTTGATCACGTTGGGTGATTCTGTGCTCCACAACCTCCCTGAAAGTCTTCTGTGCTCCACAACCTCCCTGAAAGTCTTCTGTGCTCCACAACCTCCCTGGAGGTATTCAAGGCCTTGAGTGACCTGTGCTAGTGGGAGGTGTCCCTGCCCATGGCAGGGGGTTGGAACTGGATGATCTTTGAGGTCCCTTCCAACCTTACCATTCTATGATTCTATGGTTTCAGCATGTCTGCAATGCCTCACAAATCCTCACCTTTCACCCTGCTCTAGCCACAGCTGCCTGACAGTCTTCCCTTCTAAAGATACATGGAGGCTCACCCATCTCATATTTGCCTGAGAAGGCCAAAGTATGTGACCAGAAGAAGCAGCAGAACAGATTTTTGCAGCAACACTCCTAGCAGAAGTTGGCCTCTCTGCTGATGCATGAGACAAGCACCTGGTGGGGGATGTCAGACACCTGCTTGGCTGAACTGCAGCCTGCTCCTCTGCAGCCTATGCCTTGTGCCACTGCTCTACAGCCAGCACCCAGAGCTGGCTGCAAGAATAATTGTTTCTGTGCTTGGGGTGAGAGGCAGGGCCATTTCTAGGGCACCCTTTGTCAAATGTTGCTGTCTCCCAGTGCTGAGCTAGCCACATGTCAGCCTGGTTTCCCACTGAATGACAGAGGAGAATTTCACCTGCTGGTAGGGTCATTCTGGACCTTTTTGCATTTAGTTTAGGGGCAGTGCTTTCTTCTCACTGGCACCAGGCAGCTTGTTAATCTCTGGAACTTTGGCACCTTTTGCTAGGTCCTGGTGGCATGGTGAGAGCATGTCCAAGCTGTGCTGTGGTGCTGCATGGCACTGTGAGGGCAGTGCTTTGTGTTTGCTTCTGGGGTAAAGGCAGGAGAAGGAGAAAAGCTCAGCTCCTGTGAAACACTAACAGCTCAAGGTCAGGCAGGTAGGACAAGTGAATCCCTACCTCACCTGTGGGTGTCAAGTTTGGCAGCAGCCCAAGTCCTCTTTTAAAAATCTCTAACCTCTCCAGCAGCCTCTGATCGATCTAAAGGGCTTGCAGCCTGAATGGGGGCAAAGGATGTATTGGTAATGATTCAAAGCTTTGCCAGGGAGGCTCAAACTGGGCATTAGGAGACCTTTCTGTACTGAGAGGGTGATCAAACACTGGAACAGGCATCCTGCAGGGAGAGGTGATCGATGCCTCAAGCCTGCCACTGTTTAAGAGGATTTGGGTAGTGTCGTGGCTCCTTCTATGCCTGATGATCAAAACGCATCACAGTATCACAGTATCACCAGGGTTGGAAGAGACCTCAAAGATCATCAAGTCCAACCCGTCACCACAGACCTCAAGACTAGAGGTGAGAGGGTTTGCTTGCTGCCCATCTTACTTGGCATCCACACCTTCTCTGGGGGACAACACATGAGCCAAGGCTGGTGCAGAAGTGGCACTGTGACAAAGTGAATCATGATGACCTGAGGAGAAGACTTAGAATCATAGAATCAGTCAGGGTTGGAAGGGACCACAAGGATCATCCAGTTCCAACCCCCCTGCCATGGTCAGGGACACCCTACCCTAGAGCAGGCTACCCTCAGTCTCAGCCAGCTTGGCCTTAAACACCTCCAGGGATGGGCCTCAACCACCTCCCTGGGCAACCCCTGCCAGGCTCTCACCACTCTCATGATGAACAACTTCCTCCTCACCTCCAGCCTGAATCTCCTCACCTCCAGCTTTGCTCCATTCCCCCTAGTCCTGGCACTCCCTGACAGCCTAAAAAGTCCCTCCCCAGCTTTTTTATAGCCCCTTTCAGATCCTGAAAGGCCACAAGAAGGTCACCTGGGAGCCTCCTCTTCTCCAGCCTGAACAGCCCCAACTCTTTCAGTCTGTCCTCACAGCAGAGCAGCTCCAGCCCTCTGAGCATCCTTGTGACCCTGCTCTGGACACACTCCAGCATCTCCACATCCCTCTTGTCCCAGAGGCTCCAGAACTGGATGCAGTACTCCAGGTGGGGTCTCAGCAGAGTGGAGCAGAGGGGGAGAATCACCTCCCTCACCCTGCTGGCCACACTTCTCCTGATGCAGCCCAGGCTCTGGTTGCTTTCTGGGCTGCAAGTGCACACTGCTGGCTCCTGTTGAGCTTCTCCTCCACCAGCACCCCCAAGTGCCTCTCCTCAGGGCTGCTCTCCAGCCAGTCCCTGCCCAACCTGCATTGGTGCTTGGGATTGCCTCGACCCAGCTGCAGGACCTTGCACTTGGTCTTCTTGAACCTGATGAGGTTGGCTTGTGCCCACCTCTGCAGCCTGTCCAGGTCCCTCTGGATGGATCCCTGCCCTCCAGCTGTCTGCTGCACCACACAGCTTGGTGTGATCAGCAAACTTGCTGAGGCTGCACTCAATGCCTCTGTCCATGGCACCCACACAAATGTTGAACAAGTCTGGTGCCAGGACTGATCCCTGAGGGACTCTGCTTGTCACTGCCTCCACTGGGACATGGACCCATTGACAGCCACTCTCTGGGTGCAGCCATCAAGCCAGGTCTTTACCCATCTCATGCTCCACCCATCACAGCCATGTCTCACCAGCTTGGAGATCAGGATGTGGTGTGGGACAGTGCTGAAGGGTTGGGGAATTCCAGAACAGGAATAGGCAACATTGTCTTGGAATGGCAGCAGACTCCCAGTTTGGGGACTGCCTTGTCTGCCAAACCATAGCAGGGAGTGTCCCTCTGAAAAATGGGACCACAGAGTGGGAAAATTTTTCAATTGGAGGTTACACTGTGGTAGAGCCAGAGAATGGAAGCTTTGGGGAAGGGACAGATGAAGCTAAAGGGCAGCAGGACTGCTGGCACTGCTTTTGGCTCACTGGTACTGGGGCTCATCCTCTCCTGGCAGCTGATCAGCACTGTGGCTGTCAAGCACTTGATGTGGGTGCCTGCAAAGATTCCTTGCCCACTCCAGCAGGTCTGGAGTGGGGAGGAAAACCAGCAAAAGAGAGAAAGCAAGCTGCAATCAGTCAAATGAGTCTGCCCTAAAGAATGAAAGAGAGAGGGGGGGAAAAAAAAAAAAGAGCAGGCACTCTGAATACCACCCAATGTGTGCCAACAGGGTGAGGATGGATGTTTGTCACTCACTGTATTACAAATGTTTCTTGCTGCCCTGTTGCTCAGGCAAATCCTAGAATCATAGAATGCTTTGGATTGGATGAAACCTTTAAAGGTCATCCAGTGCAGCCCCTAAATCATGAGATGTTCTAGACAGGACAGTCACAGCACAGGGGAATTTCCTCCTGCATGGGTTGCTTGTCAGTCCCTGGCTACTTTTTTCCTTCTGGTTTTGCTGTTTCTTCTCACCACTTTTCTTTTGGAGGAGACCAGGATTAAGGGTAGGGCTTATCACAGCCTGCCTTTGGGAACAGGAGACTGTAAGGAGAAGATTCCTGTAAAGGGTAATTGCTTCTGAGTATCAAAATAAGAAGCTTTTGTTCTTCCCAGTGATTGCCAGGGTGAGGTCCAGGAGTGCTGACAGCCTGGGATGAGGAAAATATGGAGGGGAAGAGATAACTTTCAGAGAGAGGGATGTCCTTTTGTCTTATTTTTGCATGGCTGTTGTGCTGATGTAGGAGAGCACACCTCAGGCCTTGGAGCCCCAGGTCTTGACCTTGTTATTAACCCCTAGCACTTCACAAAATAAGAGGATGCTGATACCAGTGTTGTCAGGGACGAGGTTTGGAGGCTCTCATAGTGCTGCTCCCTAGGGGAGGAGAGTCTTTGTGCTTCTCCTTGCCCTTGTCCTCTGCTGAGTGAGCCCCAGCAAAAAAAAAACAACAACTCAACTGTCCAGCAGTGGAGAATCCTTGCAACAATCCTGATCCACAGGGAACCAGGATTAAGCTACAGTGCTCTGCAACTCATTTACCACAGTCCACCAAACAGCCTTTGGTTGGTAATAGTTTTCATTAGCGGCAGCTTTCTGTTTGGAGAATTAATTGCTTTAATAATGAACTTAATTAGAAGCACAGAAGTAGGATAAACAGCAGAAATGTTGGATAGGCACTGAAGACCATTTCCACAAGGGGAGATGGTGCTATGCAGTCCTCCTGGCCTTGAACAGCTCCAGGGAGGTTGTGGAGCACAGAATCACCCAATGTGATCAAAGATCACATTGGGTGATTCTGTACTCCACAACCTCCCTGGGCAACCTGTGCCAGTGTCTCACCACCCTCACTGCAAACAACTTCCTTCTAACATCCACTTTCAATCTCCCCTCTGACACTTCAAACCCATTGCCCCTTGTCCTGGCATTCCCAGACCTTGTCAATAGTCCCTCCCCAACCTTCCTGTAGGACCTCAAGTACCCTGGAAGGCTACTCTTCTCCAGGCTGCAGAGCCCCAACTCTCTGCAACCCTCTCAGCATCTTGGTGGCCTCCTCTGGACCCACTCCAACACTTCCATGTCCTTCCTGTGCTGGGGGCTCCAGAACTGCACACAGGACTGCAGTTGGGGTCTGAGGAGAGCAGAGCAAAGGGGCACAATCCCCTCCCTTGCCCTGCTGCCCACACTGCTCTTCCTGCAGCCCAGCACACAGTTGCTGTCTGGGCTGCACTCACACTGCAGCCTCATCTTGAGCTTTTTCATGTTGAGGTTGTTTTTTTTTCCAGGGAGCTCTGGTTCCAGAGGATTTCCCTGCAAGTCTCAATGTGTAGTGTCAAGTTTTGTAATGTGCTGCAATGTTCAGGAGACTTCAGCAGAAGCAGGGGCTGCAGCCTTCCCTATGCCAGTGCATGGTGCAAAGAGCCAAGCTGGAGTGCAAGGAGCAGCCTGGAGACAAGTCTGGTCATTCTTACAGTCAAGAGGGATGTTTCTGCTTCCAGGTGAGTTAAAAAACTTCAAGAACAAATAAACTCCAGGGCAGAAGCATGAAATTCAACAAGGCCAAGTGTAAGGTCCTGCACCTGGGTAGGCACAATGCCAAGCACAACTCCAGGCTGGGTGGGGAATGGCTGAGAGCAGCCCTGAGGAACAGGCCCTGGGGGTCTGGGGTGATGAAAAACTCAACCTGTGTGCAGTTCTGGAGCCCCCAGCACAGGAAGGACTTGGAACTGTTGGAGTGGGTCCAGAGGAGGCCACAAAGATATTCAGAGTGCTGCAGCAGCTCTGCTGTGAGGACAGGCTGAGAGAGTTGGGGCTTTGCAGCCTGCAGAAGAGAAGGCTTCCAGGAGACCTTAGAGTAGCCTTCCAGGATCTGAAGGGGGCTACAGGAAGGCTGGGGAGGGACTATTGACAAGGTCTGGGAATGCCAGGACAAGGGGCAATGGGTTTGAAGTGGCAGAGGGGAGATTGAAAGTGGATGTTAGGAGGAAGTTGTTTGCAGTGAGGGTGGTGAGACACTGGCACAGGTTGCCCAGGGAGGTTGTGGCTGCTCCCTCCCTGGAGGTGTTCAAGGCCAGGTTGGAGGAGGCCTTGAGTGAGCTGTGCTAGTGGAAGGTGTCCCTGTCTATGGCAGGGAGTTGGAACTGGATGATCCTTGAGGTCCCTTCCAACTTTACCATTCTATGATTCTATTTTCCTTCCATCTCCAAAGCAGTTATCAGCAAAAACCAAACAAAAAAAAACCCAAGCCACCAAATACAATAAGCCAAACCCAGTACAAAACCCAACCCAATTTTCAGGGCAACCAAATCCATTTACAAATTAATTTCAAGTTCAGCAAATAGTTTGGGCTTCAATAATGGAATGTGGCCTTTTTTCTTTTTTTTTTTTTTTTTTTTTTTTTTTTTCAGTCTAAATGTTTTATTTCAATAGTTTATAAGCAAAACATTTCACTGTTTCATTCTGAAGTGATGTTCTGTTGTGAAATAGGAGCATTTGAAAAAACATGAATTAAAAACACAAACTCTGAAAATGAACTAAATGGCAACAAATTTTTGTGTTCAAAGCAAGGATTTAGCCAGCCCAGGGTGGTTTGGTTTGTTGGTTTTTTTACCCATGCAAGCAAACTTGCAGATCTGCATTTCTAGACAACCTGAATTTTATTTTTTTCCCCCAGCCACTTATAACAGCATGCTCAGAAATCAATTTTCACAGATCCATTTTCTGAGCAATCTCATCACCACTGTCAAAATGATCTCTGTACTCTTATTTGTACTCAAAACAGATAGATAATATATATATATATATATATTCCTGATGCAGAGGCATAGAGGTACATTTCCATTTCCTTCATCAGCCAAACCCATTGTTCTGATATAAATATGATGGATCTTTTTCTCCCCATTGCCCCCAGGGCAGCTCACATTGCAGGTGGCAGTGGTTGCAGAATTGGTGCTATTGCCTTGCTCTCATGTAGCATCTGAACTTCCCAGGGCCATTATTGATTAATTAAAGACTTGTAATTATTCCAAGAGGTATATGTAGCACACATGGTAACTGCTTTCCTTGCTGCCAAATCCTCATCTGCCAGTCTGCAGTCTTAGAATCATAGAACCAACCAGGTTGGAGAGAGCTCCAAGCTCACCCAGCCCAACCTAGCACCCAGCCCTAGCCAACCAACCAGACCATGGCACTAAGTGCCCCATCCAGGCTTTGCTTCAATACCTCCAGGGATGGCAACTCCACCACCTCCCTGGGCAGCCCATTCCAATGCCAATCACTCTCTCTGGCAAGAGCTTCCTCCTAACATCCAGCCTAGACCTTCCCTGGCACAGCTTGAGACTGTGTCCCCTCCTTCTGTTGCTGGGTGCCTGGCAGCAGAGCCCAACCCCACCTGGCTACAACCTCCTTTCAGGTAGCTGTAGAGAGCAATGAGGTCTGCCCTGAGCCTCCTCTCCTGCAGGCTGCACACCCCCAGCTCCCTCAGTCTCTCCTCACAGGGATGTGCTCCAGGCCCCTCACCAGCCTTGCTGCCCTTCTCTGGACACCTTCCAGTCCCTCAACATCTCTCTTGAATTGAGGAGCCCAGAACTGGACACAGGACTCAAGGTGTGACCTGAGCAGTGCTGAGCACAAGGGGAGAATAACCTCCCTGCTCCTGCTGGCCACACTGCTCCTGATGCAGGCCAGGATGCCATTGGCTCTCCTGTCCACCTGGGCACACTTCTCTCTATTATTTTTCTCTCTTGGCCTCACAGTGCACTTGGGCTTTTCCAGGCATTGCTGCCTGTCTCCTATTTCCCCTGTGGGCAGGGCAGCTGATAGCTTATCTACCCCTTGCTGCCACAATGGCATATCTACTCCATGCAGCCAGGCAAACCACACTGGTGCAAATTATTGGGTTCCTTAAGGAGTGTTTGGTTAACTCAGCTGTCTGGCACTATTGTGTTATCTCGGCAGTGGATGAAAGGAACTTTAATTTATTGGACATTTTGTGAGCTTTGGGTGGCTCCTGTGGAGATCTGCCCAGGTAAAAGCTCTGATGAAACTGAGTGACTTGTGAGATGCCATACAGCTCTTGATGCAGTGGCTGGCATGTCCTAGCCCAAGAGACAGCACTTGCCTGCACAGCCCAAGGTTTTAATTGTGACATGCAGACTGTTCCAGCAGGGTGAGCTTCATGGTGCAGCAGCTCTGCTTTGCAAAGGAAGCAACTTAGGAAACCCTTCCCTGCTTTCAGAATGAGCAAAGTTCCTTCCCATTTCTAGACATTTTCCTCAGAGGCTCTCTACCAGCTGCGAGGGTTTAATCCTTCACTCTCAAGCACTCCCTGCACAGCTCCTCCTCTGCCTGGTACTGGTGGGTGTCTAACACCTCGCATGCTGCGCAAGCACAGAGCAGAGCAAAATACAGCTCCGCGTCCTCTTCTCTCTGTTACTAACACTTAACCACCAACTGTCAAAAAGAGTCCCCGCATCTTCCCGCCCTCTGCCTCCCAGTGTTCGTATTTGTTTCTCTGCTACTCCGTGGTCCTTGCTGCTGGTCTCAGCAAACATCCCTACCCACGCCTTAGCCGAAGAGCGGGCGGTGCCTACAGGCAGCGGAGCCGAACCGGTGGAAATGCAAATGCAGCTGCCAAGAGAGGGCGTCGAGGCACTGTCGGCGGCGAGGCTGGCTGGGGACGAGCCTGAGGTGCTCTACGAGCAGCCCCAGCCCTGTGGCTCCGCCAGCCCGAGGCGGGCTGCCCGCTGCGCGGCCATGGCTGCCAGTTTTGCCTGTGACTTCTGCTCTGCGGACACAGAGAAGGAGTTGGTGCTTTTGCGAGGGACTCAGCAGTGCCTCGCAGCTGAGGTGGCTGCACAGCCTGGTGGGCTGCAACATCTCACTCGTGCAGGCTGTAAGAGGATTTGGCTGAGCACCTGCCCGGCTGTGCCTGGAATGGTGGTGGGGGGAATGTGCTCCGTTTCTCCATGTGCCACAAATGTCTGCATGCTCCTCGTGTGTGTGTNGCCAGCCGTGTGGCTGCCAGTTTTGCCTGTGACTTCTGCTCTGCGGACACAGAGAAGGAGTTGGTGCTTTTGCGAGGGACTCAGCAGTGCCTCGCAGCTGAGGTGGCTGCACAGCCTGGTGGGCTGCAACATCTCACTCGTGCAGGCTGTAAGAGGATTTGGCTGAGCACCTGCCCGGCTGTGCCTGGAATGGTGGTGGGGGGAATGTGCTCCGTTTCTCCATGTGCCACAAATGTCTGCATGCTCCTCGTGTGTGTGTGTGTGTGTGTGTGTAGCAGGGTGTTTGTGGAGGGGCAGGAAGGGTGGGTACTGTCGTGGAGGTAGAGAATTAATGTGGCCAAGTCAGGAATTATGAAAATATAAATTATTTTATTTTCCTGAAAGCTGTGCCCCAAACTCTATACAGAACTAGTTTAGGTTTATTTACAGGTTCTAATTCAATTGGGAATTCTTCTACAGGATGTTAGGGACAGATTTAGAGATTTAGGCAGTCAGGAAGTGGAAAAGGCTAAGGTCTTTTCCATAAGAGAGTTGGTGTGTTTGAAAATGAATCACAGAATCATAGAATGGTAAGGTTGGAAGGGATCTCAAAGACCATCTAGTTCCAACCCCTTGCCATAGCCAGGGATGCCTCCCACTAGGACAGGTCGCTCAAGGCCTCATCCAACCTGGCCTTGAACACTTCCAAGGAGGTTGTGGAGCACAGAAGACCTTCAGGGAGGTTGTGGAGCACAGAATCACCCAATGTGATCAAAGATCAAAGATCACGTTGGGTGATTCTGTGCTCCACAACCTCCCTGGGCAACCTGTGCCAGTGTCTCACCACCCTCACTGCAAAGAACTTCCTCCTAACATCCAGTCTCAATCTCCCCTCTACCACTTCAAAACCATTGCTCCTCATCCTGTGATTACAAAACCTTATAAATAGTCCCTTCCCAACCTTCCTCTGCGCCCCCTTCAGATATTAGAAGGCTACTATAAGGTAATGTCAAATAGTAGAAAATGAGGCTTTACACTTGGGGAAAATAGGGGCCAGGTTTTGCAGCATCAACTTGTTCTGCATCCTCCAGGAATCCACTGAGCTTTGGGGCTCTGCTCTTCTCTTTGGTAAGGGGTGGTAGTAATACTGACCTAGGTGCTGGGCAGGAATGGCAGATCAGACAAAGCTCTGGACTCAGTCAGCAGACCACAATAGGTGGTAGGGTACCACAATAGGGTAGTATCATTTCAAACACCAGAACAAGGAATTTATGCTGGGAAAACTATTCTGAGCTCATCGTTTGGATGTAAGAACAAAATGGCTTCTAAATGGGTTTTGAGCAGTGACAGATACCCGGAGTGATGTAATGTCCCCTGTAGTTGAGTGACAGTGCCTGGGTGTGCATTAGCTTGGTGAAAATGTACCACTTTGATTTTTGGCCTACCTTTCACATTTTGGCAGCTGTAGGTGGCTGTGGGGTGGAGGGAGAGGAATGTCAACTTGATCAGTACAAGGAGGAAGGAGTCAGAAAGCAGGGCAGCTCTATTTGTTGCAAGGAAAATGGATGGAGGCTGTGAGAAGCAATCACTGTTAGGAGCAAGAGAGTGATGATGTCCAATCAGAAGACAAGGGAAGAGTAAATTTCAGAGCAGTAACTGGTGTTAACTTCCTGTTAACTCTTATAACTACATCCTGGAGCAACTGCCAAGTTAGTTTAGACCCAGATACAATTATTGCATTGTGTGCAACAAACACCCTCAGTTTGCTGTGCAATATTGAGCTGGAGTCAGCTCCCTTACAGGCTCTGTATTCCACGGTCTAGGCTGCTAAAGAAGTGTCCTCTTGCTCTCACCCACCATCACTCACCATGTGTTCACACACATCTATATTCTCTGATAAAATCAGGGTCTTTGCAGCTAAATGCCAGGCAGTATTTCTTTCAGAGAAGTCTCTGTCTTCCTGGCAGCAGCTTGGGAGTCTCTCTGTTGACTCTCAGTGTTCTATACTTGGAAAAGAAAAAAAACAGGGAGGGGCCCTAGTTTGTCCAGTCTCCAGCTTCAGAGCCCCCATTTCCCAAACTGGGGCAGCTGGGCTCTTGCAGGTGTGTTTTGGATGAAGAGACTCAGAAGTGTGATGCAGGGCACTCATCAGCCATTAGAAATACTCTCATTAACCTCAGCAGCCTTGATGTTGCCTCTGCCAGACACAACAGAAGCCCTCGGGAGTAATGAGGCTGACACACCCCAAGCTTAAATTTGGAGAAGCTTTTTAATACCCAGATGAAGAGATTACAGGAATGACCTACTTGTTTATATGTGGCAGATCTGTGAAATGTGCAGAAGGCTTTGCTCATTAGGAGAAGTCTGCAGGGTGGAGCTGCCCCACAAGCGCCAGAGCTGCAGTCAACCATGGTGATTAGATGGTGCCTCCAAGGAGCTGAGCTCTTGCTTGTGTTTGGAAATTCCTCACATTGCCCCTAATGCTTAGACAAAATGCTTTGTGCTGTGAGGCAGAGATGGCCAATCCCAGCCTCTAAGGCCACTAGAAGTTTGCAAGCAGCTCAGGCTCATCTGCAAAGACACTGCTACCTTGCACAGTGTGCCTGGCATAGAGAATCATAGAATGGTAAGGTTGGAGAGGACCTCGAAGGTCGTCTAGTTCCAACCCCCTGCCATAAGCAGGGAGGTCTAGTACAGATCACTCAAAGCCTCCTCCAACCTGGCCTTGAATACCTCCCTGGGCAACCTTTGCCAGTGTCTCACCACCCTCACTGCAAACAACTTCCTCCTAACATCCACTTTCAATCTCCCCTCTGCCACTTCAAACCCATTGCCCCTTGTCCTGTCATTACAAGACCTTGTCAGTAGTCCCTCCCCAGCCTTCCTGTAGCCCCCTTCAGATACTGGAAGGCTACTCTAAGCTCTCCTGGAAGCCTTCTCCAGGCTGAAGAACTCCAACTCTCTCAGTGTGTCCTCACAGCAGAGCTGCTGCAGCCGTCTGAGCATCTTTGTGGCCTCCTCTGGACTGGCTCAAACAGTTCCATGTCCTTCCTGTGCTGGGAGCTCCATAATTGCACACAGGACTCCAGGTGGGGTCTGAGGAGAACAGAATCCCCTCCCTTGCCCTGCTGCCTACACTGTTCTTGCTGCAGTCCAGGACTCAGTTGCTGTCTGGGCTGCACTCACACTGCAGCCTCATGTTGAGCACGTTGAGGAACAATTTGGTCCTGGTGTGACCTAAGATAGGACCTCTGTGCTGTACCCATTTGGGGCAGCCTGACCCCAAATTCCTCTGTGCTTGCTGCTTACCAAGGACAGACTTCAGGCTATCCCATTGCCCTGATACCTCTATATGGACAGGTGGGACAGGGCCACCAGGGCATAGGTGACACCTATAAGGATTCTTCCACTCTCACTGCTCCTTCTGCATCCTAGCTGAATGAAGTCAAAGCCAACAGTCAGCAGGCAGGCAGGTGATGCCAGTAAGCTACAACCTCAGTCCCAAGGGTCACAGCTCTGCAGGTGCAGCAAATGAGTCCTTGGGTCAGTGACAAGGAGAAAAACTATGTCCTTATAAATCTACAACCTGGTCTTAATAGCTTTGGCTACAGGCACGTAGATTAAATTTCAGCCCTATATCTTGCAGAAGTCACACAGTGGCATGTCAAGGCATTATAACTGAGCATCCCTCTGATAGTGTGTTGGATGTCTGGCAGGAAGGTAACTAAAGCCACGGGAAAAAAAGCAACGTGGAGCCTGAAGAACAGGAGAATTTCTTTGTGATTAGATCAGTGCTGTAAACCAACATCTTTTCCAATATCTGAAGGGGGCCTACAGGAAGGCTAGGGAGGGACTATTTACCTCAGAGGTCTCATGTGACCACTGAGGTAAGGTGCAGGCAGGCATATGGAGCCAGGGACTGGTCTATGAAAACCAAAGAGCATCACTGTTGGGATCTGTAGAGATGGTTGTTGCAGGAGGGTGTCAAAAAACAGGGGCTTGATGACATTACACAGGGAGGAGAGTCAAGAACAGGCTGTGGAATGAAGGAGGCTATCGCTGTGGAGAAAGATCCTTCATTCCCAGCGCTAGGGTAAGGGCTGCCTTTGTTTGCTGGTCAAACACTTGCTGCTGGCCTCTCCTCCTGGCTGAGCTGGTATCAGCTGGTAGTCCCATGCACAGGCTGGCAGAAGCCATGCTAGGACTGAGAAATGGGGCCAGGTAGGAAGGGTAATGCTGCTGAGACCAGGGACTGCCTCACAGGAACAAAACTGAGAAAGGACAGGCTGAGAGAGTTGGGGTTTTGCAGCCTGGAGAAGAGAAGGCTTCCAGGAGACCTTAGAGTAACTTTCCAGGATCTGAAGGGGGCTACAGGAAGGCTGGGGAGGGACTATTGAGGTCTTGCAATGCCAGGACAAGGGGCAATGGGTTTGAAGTGTCAGAGGGGAGACTGAAAGTGGATGTTAGGAGGAAGTTGTTTGCAGTGAGGGTGGTGAGACACTGGCACAGGTTGCCCAGGGAGGTTGTGGCTGCTCCCTCCCTGGAGGTGTTCAAGGCCAGGTTGGAGGAGGCCTTGAGTGAGCTGTGCTGCTGGGAGGTGTCCCTGCCTATGGCAGAGGGTTGGAACTGGATGATCTTTGAGGTCCCTTCCAACCTTACCATTCTATGATTCTGTGATCCTTCAAGGACCAGATATCACTCTCATGCCCAAGTGCACAAGCAGCTCTGTAACATTCTTTTACCATTCTGTGATCTTAGTGAACTGCTGGAAGCTGCTCCGTGCTTGGGTTATTTAAAAAGAAAACAAAGATGGGACAAATGCTGGATAATGCATGTTAGCCTAATGGTGTGAAAATTGGGGCAGTTTTGGCAGGAAAAGGCAGACAGAAGGCTATGCTGTATCATTATCAGTAACTTCACTCTCAGTGCTGTCTAGTTTTCTTTCAAGAGTTAGGCAAATGCAGGTTGACTACTTCTTTGTTCAGGAAGTGGAGGTTTGTTAATTGTTAATCTATGCTAGTTGAACAGAAGGATTCTCTCTCTGTAGTTGGCAGCAAGGGCAAAGATGTGGTCACCAGCAGGTGCATGCCACAAGAGTGGGTAACATCTCGCTGGGTGCTGCTCTGCAACAGCTTCCTTTTGGGCTGCCCAGGTTCCTCTGTGCTTTCATCATATTGCAAAGCTGCAGCACAGCAGCAAGGCTCTTTTCTGCAGCTTTGCACAGCAGACACAAGAAGCAGCTGCCTGATGGTTAGGATTTCATAGAAGCATAGAATGGTAAGGTTGGAAGGGACCTCAAAGGTCATTTAGTTCCAACCTCCTGCCATAGGCAGGGACACCTCCCACTAGCACAGGTCACTCAAGGCCTCATCCAACCTGGCCTTGAACACTTTCAGGGAGGTTGTGGAGCACAGAAGACCTCCAGGGAGGTTGTGGAGCACAGAATCACCCAATGTGATCTTTGATCACGTTGGGTGATTCTGTGCTCCACAACGTCCCTGGGCAACCTGTGCCAGTGTCTCACCACCCTCACTGCAAACAACTTCCTCCTAACATCCACTTTCAATCTCCCCTCTGCCACTTCAAACCCATGCCCCTTGTCCTGGCATTCCCAGACCTTGTCAGTAGTCCCTCCCCAGCCTTTCTGTAGCCCCCTTCAGATCCTGGAAGGTTACTCTAAGGTCTCCTGGAAGCCTTCTCTTCTCCAGGCTGCAAAACTCCAACTCTCTCAGCCTGTCCTTTCTCAACTTTGTTCCTGTGAGGCAGTCCCTGGTCTCAGCAGCATTACCCTTCCTACCTAGCCCCATTTCTCAGTCCTAGCATGGCTTCTGCCAGCCTGTGCATGGGACTACCAGCTGATACCAGCTCAACCAGAAGGAGAGGCCAGCAGCAAGTGTTTGACCAGCAAACAAAGGCAGCCCTTACCCTAGCGCTGGGAATGAAGGATCTTTCTCCACAGCGATAGCCTCCTTCATTCCACAGCCTGTTCTTGACTCTCCTCCCTGTGTAATGTCATCAAGCCCCTGTTTTTTGACACCCTCCTGCAACAACCATCTCTACAGATCCCAACAGTGATGCTCTTTGGTTTTCATAGACCAGTCCCTGGCTCCATATGCCTGCCTGCACCTTACCTCAGTGGTGGCACATGAGACCTCTGCGGTGGCAGCTGCTCAGGACCAGACGACCACGGACCAGCTCTGCAGTCCCTGCCCAACTGTGTAGAGTGAGTTCAGTTTTGCCTCTTATATTTTCCTTCCTGAGAATCCAGAGGAACCATTCCTGACCCTGGCTGTCCCAGGGGACTGCCTGTGGGACCACAGCAGAGCAGAGGAAGGTACCTCTTACCCTAAGAAGCCTGTCTGTGTGTGCGTGTTGAGGAGAGCTCATTCCTCCATATGAAATAATGAGCTGGTAATAAATATTCAAGTTATTTAGAATTGCAAATACCAGGGGGAGGAATTCAGTATACAAAAGAGGCTGCAATCAGCTTCCTGGCTAAAAATCAGAAATGCTGAACTGCAGTGATGGATACAGGAGGAACAGAAGGTGGCGAGTGGCCAGCCAGGCCTGTGCACAAGCAATTACATCCAATTCAAGCCTGAGAAAGCAAAAACTCAAAAGGAAGCTGCTTAAGTTAGGCTCTTCTTAATGAGAGACAAATACACTGGAAAATATTGCCTGCTAACAGTATTCATAAGCTGCTCCCAAGATGTTTTGATTAAACTGCTGTTGTCTTTCTAGTGTACTAATGATTTTTAATCTCTCCTGATGCCTTGGGGGCAAAGGGGTCTAGTGATTCACAGTAGCTTGGTGAGCTGCAGCTTGTCCCTGGTGAGTACATCTCTTGTGCCAGAATCACAGCTTTAAATTTTTAAAAATGTGAGTTTTTAGAGAAGGGAGAACCCTTAGATGGTGTGGGGGTGGGGAGAGGTAACTGCTGCAAAGCCATGTACCCAAATATGAAGGGAGCTCCTCTGGGAGAGAGGCACATGCTACTCCCCCTCCTCCTGGGAGTACACTAGATTGCAGTGCTGGCACTATTTCTCTGCTGGACAAAATCATAGAATCATAGAATGGTAAGGTTGGAAGGGACCTCAAGGATCATCCAGTTCCAACCTCCTGCCATAGGCAGGGACACCTCCCACTAGTACAGGTCACTCAAGGCCTCCTCCAACCTGACCTTGAACACCTCCAGGGAGGGAGCAGCCACAACCTCCCTGGGCAACCTGTGCCAGTGTCTCACCACCCTCACTGCAAACAACTTCCTCCTAACATCCAGTCTAAATCTTCCCTCTGCCACTTCAAACCCATTGCCCCTTGTCCTGTTTTACAAGACCTTGTCAATAGTCCCTCCCCAGCCTTCCTGTAGCCCACTTCAGACACTGGAAGGCTACTCTAAGGTCTCCTGGAAGCCTTCTCTTCTCCAGGCTGCAGAGCCCCAACTCTCTCAGTGTGTCCTCACAGCAGAGCTGCTGCAGCCCTCTGAGCATCTTGGTGGCCTCCTCTGGACCTACTCCAACACTTCCATGTCCTTCCTGTGCTGTTGGCTCCAGAACTGCACACAGGACTCCAGGTGGGGTCTGAGGAGAGCAGAGTAAATCCAGTGATACTTTTCTGCCTGGCTGGCATGGTGGGAAAGGAGCAGAGTGCCATCTGTCCTACTACTCCTGCGCTGACCTGACAGAAGTGGACACAGACTTGTGGCAGCTGCACAAGGCAGTTGGCAGAGGGAGGTCAAGGTTCACCTTGGATGAGCTTCACACTTCTTTGACAGCCACAGGGCTGGTAGGTGATGATGGGAGCCTGCTGCCACTTCTTCCCCTGTGAGACCTTTCTTGAGTGGAAAGGGTCCACTGTGATTGACAAAGGCGGGGAAAGGTGGTGGGGGGGGAGGGGGTGGAGCAGTGTGGGAACATGGTCACAGACATTCCACAACCAAGATCAGTGTGGGCATGATTTGCAGGTGTTCAGCACTGAGACTTCGTGCTGCTCCCTCCCCTTTATGCTTCACTTCTTGTTATGGGAAGACTTAACAGGGCTCCTCATGTCTCAGAAGTTCAGCTTCACCTTCCCTGTGAGCATCATTCAATTGTGCCACCCAGATAGTTCATGGCAGTATTCTGACAATTGCAGGTTTCAGGTAGACTTTAATTTTTTTATTTTTTTTTTTTAATTCTTATTTTATTACAGTTTTAAATTTCATTTTTAGTCACTTTTTAGTCCTTTTTCCAAGTCAACTCAAAGCCCATAGACAGCTCACTGTTCTTCCTCCATGCACCTTTCTGGCTCCTCCGTTTCTTCCACCAGCCTCAGCTTAATGACTTTTGCAGAACATCTTGTTACAGATAATATTTGTCAGTGCCATGGACAGAGGAATCAGTGAAGCCTCAGCAAGTGTGCAGATGGCACCAAGCTGTGTGGCACAGTCGACTTGCTGGAGGGCAGGGATCCCTCCAGAGGGACCTGGACAGGCTGCAGAGCTGTGCCCAGGCCAACCTCAGGACATTCAACAAGTGTAAGGTCCTGCACCTTGCCAAGCAGGGTAGGCACAATGCCAAGCACAACTCCAGGCTGGGTGGAAAATGGCTGAGAGCAGCCCTGAGGAATAGGCCCTGGGGGTCTGGGATGATGAAAAGCTCAACATGAGCCTGCACAGCGAGTGTAGCCCAGACAGCAACTGTGTGCTGGGCTGCAGCAAGAGCAGTGTGAGCAGCAGGGCAAGGGAGGGGATTGTGTCCCTTTGCTCTACTCTCCTCAGACCCCACCTGGAGTCCTGTGTGCAGTTCTGGAGTTCCCAGCACAGGAAGGACATGGAAGTGTTGGAGTGGGTCCAGAGGAGGCCGCCAAGATGCTGAGAGGGCTGCAGCAGCTCTGCTGTGAGGACAGGCTGAGAGAGTTTGGGCTCTGCAGCCTGGAGAAGAGAAGGCTTCCAGGAGACCTGATAGTAGCCTTCCAGGATCTGAAGGGGGCTCCAGGAAGGCTGTGGAGGGACTATTGACAAGGTCTTGTAATGTCAGGAGAAGGGGCAATGGGTTTGAAGTGGCAGAGAGGAGATTGAAAGTGGATGTTAGGAGGAAGTTGTTTGCAGTGAGGGTGGTGAGACACTGGCACAGGTTGCCCAGGGAGGTTGTGGAGCACAGAATCACCCAATGTGATCACGTTTGATCACGTTGGGTGATTCTGTGCTCCACAACCCCCCTGGAGGTGTTCAAGGCCAGGTTGGACAAGACCTTGAGTGACCTGTGCTGGTGGGAGGTGTCCCTGCCAATGGCAGGGGATTGGAACTAGATGATTTTTGAGGTCCCTTCCAACCTTACCATTCTATGATTCTGTGATTCTATGAAAAATAGCTGGGCTGGACTGGGCAAGAAGAAAAACCTTCTGTGTCAGCAGCTACAAGGGGAAAGCTCTGCCTGCCAGCTGTGCCTGTCAGAGGCTTGCAGTGTGCATAGCATGGGTTTACCTCCCACCTCCTGTCTAGGCTGGGCACCAGGGAGCATCCCTGATGAGAACAGGCAGTTGCTCCATCTTCTGGGTGCAGTAGCTGCTTGTTGCTCGCGGAGAGCGAAATCGTATTGAAGTAGGAAACTGCTGCAGTAGTCATTTTCCAATTCCCCACTTGGAGAACTGGCTTCCCTGGAAAATAGGTCACTTACATAAAAAGCACCTTATTATCACACCACAGCAGTGAAGGAAGGAGATGGCTCGAGAGACACTTTCATTTTGGGCTCCTGTTCTTGGGTACTTAGATATTTCTGGAAAATTGACCCTTTGGGCTGCAATTTCTTATGCTCGTTTGCAGCCTGTAAGGTGAATTTTCAAGACCTTATTCCCTCCACTGAGCTACATGAGGCTAGAGAGGAAAAGTATGTTACATCTTAACCCTTGGGAGAGCATGCATCCAAACTCACTGCTTTCTGTAGGGACTGGAGTGAGCACAATTTCCCTGATTTATTTTTTTTTTTTAAATCAGGGGTGGTGTGATGGTTTGGGAGTTCCCTGCCCTCACACACTTTGTAAAATCATCCAGGCTAGGCTAAGCTGGCTGGAAGTTAAGGAAGGACAGAAGCTCTATTTACAACTCAGCACAATGTACAAGCAGAGATAGACACAATAGAAGGGCAAACGCAACACCCATCTTCAAAAAGGGAAAAAAGGATGACCATGGGAACTACAGAGCAGTCAGCCTCACCTCTGTGCCTGGCAAGATCATGGAGCAGATCCTGCTGAAAACTCTGCTAAGGCAAATGGCAAACAAAGCAGAGGTGATTGGTGGTACCCAGCAATGGCTGCACCAAGGGCAGATCTTGCCTGACAAATT
>VWZE01016596.1:81803-105950 GCA_013396675.1 Eubucco bourcierii | reverse complement strand
AATCCCAAGCACAAATGCAGGCTGGGTGGGGAATGGCAGAGAACAGCGNTGTTGGAGTGGGTCCAGAGGAGGCCACCAAGATGCTGAGAGGGCTGCAGCAGCTCTGCTGTGAGGACAGGCTGAGAGAGTTGGGGTTCTGCAGCCTGGAGTAGAGAAGGCTTCCAGGAGATCTTGGAGTGGCCTTGCAGGATCTGAAGGGGGTTACAGGAAGGCTGGGGAGGGACTATTGACAAGGTCTTGTAATGCCAGGACAAGGGGCAATGGGTTTGAAGTGGTAGAGGGGAGATTTAGACTGGATGTTAGGAAAAAGTTCTTTACAGTGAGGGTGGTGAGACACTGGCACAGGTTGCCCAGGGAGGTTGTGGCTGCTCCCTCCCTGGAGGTGTTCAAGGCCAGGTTGGATGAGGTCTTGTGTGCCCTGTACTAGTGGGAGACATCCCTGCCTATGGCAGGGGGTTGGAACCGGATGAGTTTCGAGGTCCCTTCCAACCTTTCTGTTCTACAAGTCTATGATATATATAAGGCAGAAGATGCAAAGGAAGCATCTGCAATATAAATGCAAACAAGCAGCTTCCTGAATAAACTTTAAACTGAGAAGCTGATTAAATGTATAATTTCTGTATGAATGAGAAAAGATCATGCAGACCTAATGTCTCAGGTTTTTGGATAAGAATGTACCATAACTTATGAATTGCCCCTTCAAGCAGCCCAAAGCATGGAACTGGTGTGCAGTTTTCTATTTCATTTGGAAAAGTAAATTCAGATCATGCTTGTGAAGCATAGCTCCACTCCTTCCTCCACACTGTAAAAAAAAATAAAATAAAACCACAGCCAACAACAAAACCCAAACCAACCTAAAAAATGGCATTATTCTCTGGAAAGTATCAGATTGTGGCATATCATCTAAACTGGGCCAAGATTCGATGCAGAATGTTGGCAAGGTTTTTAGAGAGAGCCTTCACTCTGCAGTTGTTACTGGCTCTCCATCTGGTACATAGACTGAGTATGTGCAGTTGCCATCAGCACTTCATTTAAAAGACAGTATGAACAGAAAAGGCTGAGTCTGCACCATCCAGAAGACTGTAATCCTTTAAATAATTGTTGTGGTAGGCCTAAATAGGCCCAAGGTGGGCTTGTACATGTCCTGGCTTGCCCAGGCATGCTCCCCTGCTCCCCCTCCCTCTGTGCTGGGGGTGGTGGCCACAGGGAAGGGGACAGAAGCCCTGGGTGCACCTAACATGGGCAAACTGCCATCCTGGTTGGCTAATCTATGTCCAAAGGCACATTGGAACTAGATGTTCCTTGAGGTCACTTCCAACCTTGCCATTCTATGATTCTATGATATAAACTAAACTGAAATGATCAGGGGGCTGGAACAGCTCTCCTGTGAGGACAGGCTGGAGTGTTTCAGCCTCGAGTAGACTCTGAGGAGACCTAACAGCGACCTCCCAGAATCCAAAAGGGCCTGCCGGACAGAGTCTGTTTACAAAGGCCTTTAGTGATAGGATGAGGGTAATGGTTTGAAATTAGAGTAGATTTAGATTGGATGTTAGGAACAAGTTCTTCTCTTTACCATGAGTGGTAGAACAGGTTGTCCAGGGATGTAGTTGATTCTCCCAAGGTCAGGCTCCAGTGCTCTGAGCAATGTGATGTAGTGGAGGATGTCCTAGCTGACTGAAGGGGGGCTGGACTAGATGACCTTTGGAGCTCCCTTCCAACCAAACCATTCTATAATTCTATGACAATCCCACTGAGGACTGGCATGCATAAAATGACTGAATCACAACTTTTCTGAAATTGAATAAAATTTACTTTTTTTTGGTCATTTTAGTTCTCAGTGCATTGCATTCTGAATGAACTTGGACAAGCAGCAGCCTTCCACACATTGACCTTCCATCACACACACAGAGATACATAAAGAAATTAATAAAACCAAACAGAGTAAAATTACAGCAAAATAAATACTAATAGGTGGGTGTCAGGTTCCCCAAATCTGCAGTTTCATCTATTTATGTGCTATCAACACTAAGATCACCAACACAAGGAAAAGTTTCCTGCCTGCTACCCACAACCAAAAGCAAACTTACACTAAATAAAGCATGAACATGGACAGAAGTAGCACTGCAAAGCAGACAGTGTGCTGCCAGTAAAAGTTCAGTTGATCTTTACCATTCCAGTATAAAATTCCTCTTTTTGGAAACCTAACCAGAGCCTTCAAAGAAAAGGACAAACATTATTCTGAAAAATAAAAACCAGATGAGATCAAGGTTATAAAAATAACTTTGAGATGTTTAATCCTTGCAAGTTTCTGGGTTTTTTGAGATTAACAATTGTTCCATTATAAAATCTGCAAAATGCAACATTGTACACTTTAAATCTTAGTTATTTTAAAGGGATAGATCAGTAGAATCATACTAAGTTCAGACTTCTTGAGCAAGGCAGGCTAGAACTCTCATGTTTTCCAACACTGCCAGAACTGATAAATTCTACTTTCTTTGCAGGTGTTTACCCTTATATTGCCATTCCCTTTGCCTCCTCTGCAGCCTCTAATGCAAATCTTTACCTTTCTCATCTATTTGTTCCCTTTCTAAAAGGCCTCCAGTTTTCCAGGTTTATTGTTCATCCAGAAACTATCCTGCAGCAAATGTGTATGGCTTTGGAGCATTTTCCAGACCTGAGACACACAGCTCACAGCACCTGAAGGCACCAGCATCACAAAATTATGTATCTTAGTTCTTACAAGTTCTATGTTTTTGCTCTTATAAGTAATGTGCTTTGAAGATAACGAGTCAGTGTAGTGAGATACTTCGCACAAGACAGCTTTGTAGCTACTCCTTGCTGTGTCTCTCTCATCCCTTGTGAGAATCACACACTAGAATCCTGCCTTGGCAGCCAAAGTGCAGATTTTCCGAAGGGTTATGAGTCCTTTGCCACCACAAGGCCTCAACTGAACGCACTGTCCTCAGTTTTTAACAAAAATATCTTCAGTTACACTCATTTAGGTAATTTCCCCCAAGAATTCTGTACCACGAGGGCAAGCCAAACGCACACTCAAGCATGCCAGTTTCACACACAGCACTCCTTGTCCTGTGTCCCTTCCATCTGGGGCTGCTAAGGTGATAATGAAGCCTACAGGTTTATTGATTTTCACCCCCATTAATGAGGTCAATTGGAGTTATATCAGGGGTTACCAAAAACCTCTTTTATCAGGCTCAGTGAGTTCACTGACAAGCAGGTTTTTTCCCCATGAAAGCTTTTATCTGGAAGACTATTTGAAGTATATATGGACAACATCAACAGGATAAAGAGTACCTATGTGTAAAAGCAACCAACCCTCCCAGCCCCCCAAAACACAGATGTGAATGCATTATAAGCAAGACCTCCAACCTCCACCCATCGATAATCTGAATCTTAGGAAGCAACTCTGGTAGGTCACAACAGGAACCTTAAACCATCTTTATTCACTAGGATATAAATACAACTAAGAACCAACTTTTTTGGGGTGGGGGTGGGTGGAGGAGGGGACTGTGTGTGGGGTGTGAAGTGGGTGGTGTCAGAGTTTATCAATTTGCTCACTGTTTTTCACAATCCCAGTTTAGATGTTTAAAAAAAATGTACTGTCAGCTGACTTTTTACTAGTTGCAAGTATTGCGTTAATGAAGAAGTGTCATATCTAACATTTGTGCTGGAAGAAAAGATTAAGCCAAGTGAAAACTAAGCATTGACAGTATTTTCAGACATAAAAGTGGCCAGGGAGGTGATTGTGCCCCTTTGCTCTGCTCTCCTCAGACCCCAACTGCAGTCGTGGGTGCAGTTCTGGAGCCCCCAGCACAGGAAGGACATGGAAGTGTTGGAGCAGGTCCAGAGGAGGCCACCAAGATGCTGAGAGGGTTGCAGCAGCTCTGCTGTGAGGACAGGCTGAGAGAGTTGAGGCTGTACAGCCTGCAGAAGAGAAGGCTTCCAGGAGACCTTAGAGTAGCCTTCCAGGATCTGAAGGGGGCTCCAGGAAGGCTGGGGAGGGACTAATGACAAGGTCTCGTAATGCCAGGACAAGGGGAATGGGTTTGAAGTGGCAGAGGGGAGATTGAAAGTGGATGTTAGGAGGAAGTTGTTTGCAGTGAGGGTGGTGAGACACTGGCACAGGTTGCCCAGGGAGGTTGTGGAGAACAGAATTGATCTTTGATCACGTTGGGTGATTCTGTCCTCCACAACCTCCCTGGAGGTGTTCAAGGCCAGGTTGGATGAGGCCTTTAGTGAGCTGTACTAGTGGGAGGTGTCCCTGCCTGTGGCAGGGGGTTGGAACTGGATGATCCTTGAGGTCCCTTCCAACCTTACCGTTCTATGGTTCTGATTTTGCTGTCTTGGAACCTTCATCAGGTCAGAAAAAGGATTGGAAAAGGATAAAAGAAGCCAGGGAGGTGCAGACTTCTCCCCTGCGATAGGGAGTTGGAACTAGATGATCCTTGAGTTCCCTTCCAACCTTACCATTCTATGATTCTATAAATCCTGCCTATGTGCAGTTAATTAAAAGTTAATCTGTATCAAGCATTCATTTTACACTACTATAAATCTGTTCAGATATTCCTATTACATCCTACCAAAATGCTACCAAATCATCATCATGGTATAATCCTACCAAACATCCCAGTCATAACAAAGACTGGGATGCCATTGTCTTATTTCTCAGTTGAAGGAGGAAATACATGCATATCCACCAACAAAATTAACAGATGACAGCAGTTAACCTACCCTGTTTAGCAATTTGTGTTGAAACCAAGTACTGAGAATATCCTTCAGCACTCTTACATAAACAAAAATTCTCTTTTGCAAGACTACTTCAAACTCCCACTGAAATATGAGCGACATAAACCAATCTAGGTTTTAAACCAATTCACTAAGAACATAAAGACAAGGAAAAATGAGAAGTGATGGCTGAAGAACTGTTGCTATATTTAGAATAGTCAGCTAATTTGAAGTCAGAAGGGGAAAAAAAAAAAAATGAGAGCCCATTTTCTTCTGGGTTCTGAGCAAACCAGCCCAGCATCTCTGTTAAAAAAGCAGTTATCTTCCAGCACAGAAATTAATAAATCCGTATCGGAATTATTTCACTGAAGTGAGAGTCGGCAGAGCCATCTCAAACAGCTGCCATTGTTAGAGAACAGACACAAGTAGGAAGCTGAGTTTTACCTGAGCTATCTAAAGGCACTGGAAAGGAGAGAGATGAATATGGACTCACCAAAAACGCTGGCGATCTAACAGCAAGGCTTGCCTCACATCTCCAGTCCCCAGTTCCAAGAGAAATCATATGTGCACTGATAGAAAGATGACAAAAGGGCATGCTGTGCTCTCCTCCACTGCCACTGAATGACAGCTCTACTAACAGGGAATGGAGAGACATACTGCAAAATCTGAAAGAATGGGTACTTGATGTGAGCATGCTCAGTATCTAATTTAAAATGTCCTGATGCTTCATCTCAGCATGAGATGGCCTACTTCCAAACAATTTCAGAACTTTATGCCAAATCTAAAATCATTAATTGGAATATGCAAAGCTCTGCCATCCACCACTATTGATTTCATTTAATTTTTCCTTAATTTAAGAAATCTGTGCTGATGCACAGAGGATTATTTGCACTACTTCCCTGCAAGGCATCCTCAGGCTGAAATGCTCCCACATCATGTGCTCCAGTGTAATTACATGGTGCCACTGTCACCCACTGGAAACCTTTTCAGGAGAGCATATGACCTGAACACTAAGCAGGGTAATTCATGAAGCAAAGAAAGCCAAGCTGATAAACATTCTACAGATCGACTCAAGAATCATCCCACCTGATCCTGCACCTGGGTAGGCACAATCCCAAGCANTCTCTCCTCAGACCCCATCTGGAGTCCTGTGTGCAGTTCTGGAGCCCCCAGCACAGGAAGGACATGGAAGTGTTGGAGCCAGTCTAGAGGAGGCCACCAAGATGCTGAGAGGGCTGCAGCAGCTGTGCTGTGAGGACAGGCTGAGAGAGTTGGGGCTGTGCAGCCTGCAGAAGAGAAGGCTTCCAGGAGACCTTAGAGAAGCCTTGCAGGATCTGAAGGGGGCTCCAGGAAGGCTGGGGAGGGACTATTGACAAGGGTTTGCAATGCCAGGACAAGAGGCAATGGGTTTGAAGTGTCAGAGGGAAGATTTAGACTGGATGTTAGGAGGAAGTTGTTTGCAGAGAGGGTGGTGAGAGACTGGCACAGGTTGCCCAGGGAGGTTGCAGAGCAAAGAATCACCCAACATGACTGAAGATCACGTTGGGTGATTCTGTGCTGCACAACCTCCCTGGAGGTGTTCAAGGCCAGGTTGGATGAGACCTTGAGTGAGCTATGCCAGTGGGAGGTGTCCCTGCCTGTGGCAGGGGGTTGGAACTGGATGATCCTTGAGGTCCCTTCCAACCTCACCATTCTATGATTTCTGAGTAGCTTGGGTTCGTTTTGGTTTGGTTTTTTGTTCCTAGAGAGGCAGAGACAAGGTGGCAGGTTGGAGAACTAAGAAGTCATTTATGTTCCAAAGCTGTTTATTGCCACTTATAAAATCTCTTTATAGTTAAAGAAACCATTTAGCTTCTTACTGAAGCAATTTATTTTGGTATCAAAAGCCAAATGATTCACATGCAAAAATCCTATGTCAAAGAAAACAGATATCCAAAGCCTCTGCCTTTCGAGATTAACATCTTTTAACTCACCCACAGACACACATAAGTCATCTCTGTTTTGACTTTCTCTCTCGCGCCTCTTTCCCTATCTAGTGTATATTCATTTTTTCAAATGAATATGTCTTTTCCCTCTGTGGGAAGATGAAAAGCCATGCCCCAGGCACTTTTGTTTTTTTAAAATGCTTTCTTACTTATTCAAGCTGAAAGCAAAGCCAGGCATGCTACTTCATAAATGCTAGATTCTAAAAGATGCCATATAAAAACCAACTCTGCCCACTTCCTTGTTTCTACCACACAGAAGCACTACACTGAGTTTGGAATAAACTTTACTACTTGGATAGCACATATCAAATTTCTGCTTTTAGTACCATGCATAAGCTTAACAGTGCTTGATAGAGAAGCAAGACATTACTCACTAATCACAGAATCAAAGATCTTAAAATGGTAAGGTTGGAAGGGACCTCAAGGATCATCCAGTTCCAACCCCCTGCCATAGGCAGGGACACCTCCCACTAGCACAGGGCACTCAAGGCCTCCTCCAACCTGGCCTTGAACACCTCCAGGGAGGGAGCAGACACAACCTCCCTGGGCAACCTGTGCCAGTGTCTCACCACCCTCACTCCAAACAACTTCCTCCTAGCATCCAGTTTCAAACTCCCCTCTGACACTTCAACCCCATTGCCCCTTGGCCTGGCATTGCAAGACCTTCTCAATAGTCCCTCCACAGCTTTCCTGTAGGCCCCCTTCAGATCCTGGAAGGCTACTCTAAGGTCTCCTGGAAGTCTTCTCTTCTGCAGGCTGCACAGCCCCAACTCTCTCAGCCTGTCCTCACAGCAGAGCTGCTGCAGCCCTCTGAGCATCTTGGTGACCTCCTCTGGACCCACTCCAACAGTTCCATGTCCTTCCTGTGCTGGGGACTCCACAACTGCACACAGGACTGCAGGTGGGCTCTGAGGAGAGCAGAGTAAAGTGGCAGTCTACAACGAATTTAAAACTGAGCCTTCCTTATCTACACAAAATGCTTGCATTGACTATCAGAATCCACAGCTTCAGCCACAGTAATCTGAAGTCTAAGACTCACATGCTGGACTCCTATGCTCTGAAAAATCCTCTTGGCATGAAAAGAAAATATTTACTGAGCTAATTATTTCAACATTTATCCTTGCCTTGCGTTGCCTTTGAATTTACACAAAATGGCAAGAAGTACTTTTACTTTGGTAATTCCTTTTAGGTGTAAACCTAGAAGTCAAGATCCACAGCAGACCTGTATCAGAGTTCAACTTGACTGAAGCAAGAAGAAACAAAATCATTCCTATTTCAAATTCCAGGAAAAAAAAAATACTACTCCACTAGAAAAATTTCATTTACAATCACACAACACTAACTGCATTCATTTGCTTTTCAGTCACATAATACCTCTGGTAGCTAAGTTTTCTTACACCGGTACAGACGAAAACCAACCCTTGCTATGAGACCTGCCCAGGTAGCAAAACTCAAATTCATTGCTACCATTAAGCAAGTCTGCTTCTTGAGAAGAATTTCAGTTAGGAAAATAAATATAAAGTGCTATTTCACATTTTTACCTAAGCTTATCTTCTCTCATCACTTAACTTTTCATCATTTACTCAGTAAATTGCTCTCTGAACTTCTAAGAAAAAAAAATTGAAGAAAGATTAATTGTATAAATCTGTATCTACTTCATCAGTAGTTCGTAGTTTTCACATCTAAAAGATGAAGAGAATGTCATTAATAAAATCCTCTAAAATTGAAGTAAACACTGTTCTCTCATTTCAGCTTTATTCACCTCTGCTATCCAAAAATCTCATCAAGTTGAGCACAAATGGTGAGATTTTTCTTCAAGCTAGACAGTATTTCACAAGTTCAAAAGGTCTGCTCTCAAGTTAGGGTTTTGTGAGTATGTTCTCCCCCAAAAGACAAATTTTCCATGGAAAAAGAAAGCCTTTCTGCACTTCTTGGCCGTCTGCCCAACTTCTCACTGCCACTTAAGGAAGTTTCAAGACAGTTTTTCTGCCTTCTTTTGACAAATCTGTGTTTTACACCCTTAATTACCCACAAATTACAGCTATACAACAGGCTATGAATAGCAGATAAAGCCAGAAGAGTTTTATTCCACAACTGAAGTAAAACGCCCCTTGCAAAGAAGTCTCCTTTACAATGACATGAACGAGTTTCAAGGACCTATACATGTGATAAGAAAATTTCCTATTAAGTATAAATTTGACAATTTTCATGCCAATAGACATCTCTTGAAAGAAAATACATATTAATACATAAGTAAGAAATTGTATAGGGCTTAGAAAAATAATCCTTCTGAACCTGAAAAAGGTGGTATTCCATTAAAATCAAATTTCAGACCTGGAAGCTGTAACATTTTTCTACAGTCTCTGCACTGATATTGAAGCCACAGCACATTTGTTAGCTATCCCAGCACACTACAACTACCTCAGACTGCTGACTACTGCTGTGAAGACTGAGCTCAGTGAGCCCTAGGAGAGTATTACAGGACTCAGAATAGTTTCAGTAGATGCAGCACTGAGATTCATGGATTCACAGATTCATAGGTTTAGGTTGGAAGTGACCTCAAAGATAACCCAGTTCCAACCTCCCTGCCATGGGCAGGGACACCTTCCACTAGCACAGGTCACTCAAGGCTTCATCCAACCTGGCTTTGAACATCTCCAGGGAGGGAGCAGCCACAACCTCCCTAGGCAACCTGTACCACCACCCTCACTGAACAGAATTTCTACCTAACCTCCAGTCTAAATATGCCCTCCTCAAGCTTCAACCCATTCCCTCTCGCCCTATTACAGTAAGCCCTTGTAAAAAGTCTCTTCTTGTCTTCCTTGTAAGTCCCCTTCAGTTACTGGAAGGGTGCTCCAAGGTCTCCCCAAAGCCTTCTTTTCTCCAGGCTGGACAGTCCCAACTCCCCTGGCCTGTCCCCACAGAGGAGGTGCTTCAGCCCTCTGAGCATCTTCTTGGCTCTCCTCTGGACCCACTGCAGAGGTGTAGAGATGGTGTAAAAGGCATCAGGTGGTGGCTAACTCAAACATCTTTGCTCCTTTCTAACATTCTGAGCAACAGGTCACCCACAAATATTTCTGATTAGCTGTTCTGACAACAGAGCAGCTCATTTCAGTAAGATTGATGTTTTCCATTATGTTTAGGTACATTTCAAGTCCTAGTACCACATTCATAACAATTACAGAATGAAGCATGATTCATTTTAGCTTATAACTGGGCTTTATATGGATTTTATTAAAAAGCTATGACTTATGCAATGAAGAGCTTCAATGAAACACAATAAATTTCTCAGTACATTACATACAGTTGAAATTCACAAGACTTTCTGGCATCCAAAAAAAAGAATTCCACAATCACCTCTCTTATACGCAAGTTCGTTCAGTTCTTTTCTCAGACATGGCATGATCACACAAGGAGTTTCCTGGAATGACAGAACGGTAAGGTTGGAAGGGACCTCAAGGATCATCTAGCTCCAACCCCCTGCCATAGGCAGGGACACCTCCCACTAGCACAGGGCACTCAAGGCCTCCTCCAACCTGGCCTTGAACACCTCCAGGGAGGGAGCAGCCACAACCTCCCTGGGCAACCTGTGCCAGTGTCTCACCACCCTCACTGCAAACAACTTCCTCCTAACATCCACTTCCAATCTCCTCTCTAACACTTCAAACCCATTGCCCCTTGTCCTGGCATTGCAAGTCCTTGTCAATAGTCCCTCCCCAGCCTTCCTGGAGCCCCCTTCAGATCCTGGAAGGTTACTCTAAGGTCTCCTGGAAGCCTTCTGCAGGCTGCACAGCCCCAACTCTCCCAGTCTGTCCTCACAGCAGAGCTGCTGTAGCCCTCTGAGCATCTTCGTGGTCTTCTCTAGCAACAGCACAGAACCTGTGACCTCCTCCACAGCACAGAAAGGACATGGAAGTGTTGAAGCGGGTCCAGAAGAGGCCACCAAGATGCTGAGAGGGCTGCAGCAGCTGTGCTGTGAGGACAGGCTGAGAGAGTTGGGGCTGTGCAGCCTGCAGAAGAGAAGGCTTCCAGGAGACCTTAGAGTAGCCTTGCAGGATCTGAAGGGGGCTCCAGGAAGGCTGGGGAGGGACTATTGACAAGGACCTGCAATGCCAGGGCAAGGGGAATGGGTCTGAAATGGCAGAGGGGAGATTGAAAGTGGATGTTAGGAGACAGTTGTTTGCAGTGAGGATGGTGAGACACTGGCACAGGTTGCCCAGGGAGGTGTTCAAGGCCAGGTTGGATGAGGCCTTGAGTGCCCTGTACTAGTGGGAGGTGTCCCTGCCTATGGCAGGGGGTTGGAACTGGATCATCCTTGAGGTCCCTTCCAACCTTACCACTCTATGATTCTATGATTTTTGCTGAAAGTTCTGTACAGTGCGAAAAAACCCCAAACTTAAAATGCCAAGAAGTTTTTCCAAAGCAACATCACTGTAGACCTGGTTGCCTGATAGCATCTTGCAATTCACATCCTGGTCAACATTAGCAGAATTACAGAATGTTAGGGGTTGGAAAGGACCTTGAAAGCTCATCAGTCCAACTCCCCCAGCCAGAGCAGGATCACCTAGACCCAATCACACAGGAACACATCCAGTACAAATTATTTTTCAGTTTGGATGCCACATGAGCCCATGTGAAACAGGCTAGCAGATACAAGTTCATCTGTAAGAAACACTGAATTGCAACAGCTCTTTTGTGCTAAAAGATTTATACTGAATTTCAAATCCTTATTGAAAAAGTCTCACACTGTTAAATCTCTTTTCTTAACTGACAAAGCCCAGAGTTAAAAATGCTGAGATCCCACGTAGAAAATACCTGAATTCTCCCCTCTACCTCACTAGCCACTCAAAGCCCTTTGCAGGGTTCTTATATCAATTCTGAATTGCTGTTCAAAGATACACAGATTTGTAGGTTGGAAGGGACCTTGAGGATGACCTAGTTCCAGCCTTCCTGCCACGGGCAGCTGCAGCACAGGGCTCCCTTTAGCCTCTAAACAACTGGTGGAGAGTTTACACCAGGTCAGAAAAATACAAAAGCTCATCAGGTGCAGATAAATACCAAGACACCACCTCTGCCTCTGGAGGTCACTCAACCACAGACTACTGCTGGGTGCTCCACAACCTCCCTGGAGGTGTTCAAGGCCAGGTTGGAGGAGGCCTTGAGCGACCTGTACTAGTGGGAGGTGTCCCTGCCTATGGCAGGGGCTTGGAACTGGATGATCCTTGAGGTCCCTTCCAACCTTACCATTCTATGATTCTATGCAAGATCCTATGCTGCACTTCAAGCATATTCTATTATGGTTTACATAAATAATGAATAATGGTCTCATTTATCCTGTATATACACACATAGTTTTGTTATGATAATTATGAAACAACATTAATTATGGGCTAATATTCTTTCCTGGCAAATACTTAAAGACTGTAATGCTCAGATATTACAAAAATGGATTACTGCACTCTCACGTGTGGACTGATGCCAGTTGTACTGCAACAGACTGGCACTATCCTCCCAGTGAAAAGCAAGACTTTATTGTATTTTCTTAGCAAAGTGTCTATTACAGGCCTTTACTAATGGAAATATCTTGTAGTTGAAAGGACTAGAGGAAACAGCAGCATGAAATAATCCCAAATATGAAGTATTAACAGCCTTTTAATTTTTCCACCTCAAGGAGGGCAGCTCTCAAGGCATAAACTTGCAGTTTCCATCTCACTGGTCAGACCACAGCCCAACAAGATGTTCTGAGACACACAGGACTGCACAGCAGTGATTAACAAAGAATCAGTGCCATCTTTCCCCTATTCTGAATAATTCATTCACTCTTAAATCAACCAAACACAACCTGCAATCAAATCCACACACATCCATACACTACCCAAATGCTCAAAAAGGTCTCAAACCCAGCCACTTCTTTAGAACTGAAGTCTGAGAAAGAAAAAGGTGTTTTTTTCAAAAAGTAAGCTTTCAATTAATGTGCTAAGACACTAAAATTCTCACCTTTGCAGGCAACATCATCCTTCCTCCCTCCCTCTGATGTACAGTGTGTTCAGAGCTGTGTTTGGTTTTTTATAAACCTAAATTAGCCTAGAAAAATGCTGCCAGCTTTCCTATCAGACTGCAAGATCAAAATATTATATTTTTAAAGAAAAAGTTACTTCTGCCACAAGTTTCAACAGCTCAAAGAAACGTAATCAAGAGAAGCACCCATACTAACCACTCTTGAAAGTAAGCCTGTCTTACAGTTACTATTGCTCACTCTATTACCATTTGTTTTATTACTGAAGACTTGCCAACAAACCAGAGGACGAGTTGCAGGGTTAGTTCTGGGGGGTGGAGGGTGGTGGCATGTGTGCTTTTGTTGGGTATGAGTTGTTTGTTTTTAACAGCCTGCCCACATTCAGCAAAATCCTTCACCCACCTGCCCCTGTGTTCCAGAACTGCCGTTTCCTTTAGATTTTGTAATGGGAGTTAAAAATCACTCTCTGAGCAATAACCTAGGGCTCCTCTACCAGCAAATGTAAATAAGAACCAGCTAAATTGTGCATACAAGAAACCCCAGTGTAGAAAAACTTGTTAGAAACAACTATATGCTTACAGATATTTTAGTGCCACTGTTTCACTCAAGGCTTCATCCAACCTGGTCTTGAACACCTCCAGGGAGGGAGCAGCCACAACCTCCCTGGGCAACCTGTGCCAGTGTCTCACCACCCTCACTCACTCCAAACAACTTCCTCCTAACATCCACTTTCAATCTCCCCTCTAACACTTCAAACCCATTGCCCCTTGGCCTGGCATTGCAAGACCTTGTTAGTAGTCCCTCCCCAGTCTTCCTGGAGCCCCCTTCAGATCCTGGAAGACTACTCTAAGGTCTCCTGGAAGCCTTCTCTTCTGCAGGCTGCACAGCCCCAACTCTCTCAGCCTGTCCTCACAGCACAGCTGCTGCAGCCCTCTCAGCATCTTGGTGGCCTCCTCTGGACCCACTCCAACACTTCCATGTCCTTCCTGTGCTGGGGGCTCCACAACTGCACACAGAACTGCAGGTGGGCTCTGAGTAAATGTGATGATTTGAGAGTTCCCTGACCCCCACACTTTGTAAAATGACCCAGACTAGAACTCAGGCAGCTGGAAGTTAAGGACTGGAGCTCTATTTACAGCTCAGCACAATGTACAAGCAGAGACAGACACAACAGACAGGAATAGTTACAGACATAGACAAGTTAAAGGGAATACAGAAACACAACTCCCTTCCCAGAAATCAGAGACCCCAGGAGGGGCTCCCAACCATCCTTCCACCTTCTCCCCACCCCTGTACCTTATCCCAAGGTTTGCCTTACACGCAAGGTAAATTAGGAGGATGGGCGAGGGGAGTTAGAAGAAAAGTGGTTAGTGAAGATTAATCAGCAAAGAGAAGCCAGAGCCAGAAGCTGCTAGACTGCCTGACACGCTGCTGCCCCCAGAGACTGACTGCCAATGCCTTATCTATGTTTTGGTTTCTTTCCCCAAGACAATCTCAGCAAGCCTGTGAGTAAAACAGACATCACCATGTTTTCCTTTCACAGCCTGCAGTGTAATTTTCTCTATTAAAATATTCCAATTAGCCTCAAACCAGCACAGGAGAGCAGAGTAAATCACCTCAATCACCTCCCTTGCCCTGCTGGCCACGCTTCTCTTGCTGCGGCCCAGGATCATTCAAAACTACTATTTCACACTTCAAGTATGATGCACTACAAAACATCAAGCCAAACTTGGTGGGTTTGTTTGGATACAGGGGAATTTTGCTTCTTTAATGTCACTTTGTGGTGTATTACCTTTTTTCTTTTTCTGTTTACAAATTGTTTCAGACTTTTGTGTGCTTGGGAAGCGACTTTCACAAACTGAACGACAGGCATTTGAACTTCCTATTGAGTCTGAAGACAGACGTTACCTTTGAGGATTATAAAATGTATTCCTTCTGGATATGAATTTTAAACATAGGTATTTAGAGACAAGACACAGCATTTTTCACTCTTTTAAGACTTGGTAAGAGATACCGAAAGTAAACTGTCAGCATTTACTGCCTGCAATATGCATGCAATCCAAAGCTTTCCATTTTATTAACACAAAGGCAGCATTATCTCAGGTCTTTTACAGAAGTTTTAAAGTCTAGAAGCAGCTTTAGAAAGGTGAACAGAGTATTACATTGGTGTCCACTTCTGGGAACTTTCTGCCTTCAAACGCTGTACATCTGTGCCCCTTACTGTATGAATACAAGGTGAGTATGGCAACAGGTCCCAATAGCATTCTAAAAATCACCTCCCAATTCTTCTTCTGTCTTGAAAACATCAATAAATTCTACTCAGGTGTCAATTCCCTTCCCCAGTATCTGAGAACAATTCATATTTAGGGGATTCACGTAAGCACAAGCTCAAGCTGGAAAAACTGTTTGCAAGTTTATTCCTAAAGGTAAGTGCAGTGCAGTAAGTCATAGTAGGAAGCACATCTGAGAATAATTATGCATAGGCCAGTCTTATTTCTTTGGCACTGCAGTACTTGGTATGGCTTTTGCAACCTCAAGTTACTTCACCTGCAAAATCTTATTCCTGTGCCAAGGAGTCAAATATAACCTCCATTAATATTTTAATGTGCGACGTACACAACTCATTCACATTAAATATCTGAAAGAAGTAACCTGACCCACAGTGTAAATCATCATAGAAATGCTGCTTAAGTAACACACACACCACAAACAAACTAAATCCCATCCAAATATTTGGCTTGTCATGGCAAGACAAAGCTCTCAATATAAGAGAGCTTACACTTACTAAGGTGAACCTCCTATGTTCTTCCTGGTTTGAACAGCAAGAGCAGGGAGGCTGCCAGAGAGACGGCAGGTAGTTAGAGTCATCTCTCATTTCTTTGTCCATGACTTCAGCTCAAGTTTCCAAGAGACTGAAAAAGGACTTACATTTTTATACAAAGAACAGAATTTGCCTTCAGAACGTGGAAAACCATAATGCTTCCCAAGAAAAACTACTTCTTTCTTTCCTCTAGGCTGTCTATTCAAAGTTGAGACAGAGGGGAGGGAGAAGGAAAGAGAAGGCAATAATGGATTAAATTTCTGTTCCTAGCAATAATGGAATTACTTCACACATCAATCCTTTTATCATTACAAAATTTATTCTTTTTTTCTTCTGAATGAATTATTTGATTTATTCACACTGAGATACTCCTGAACCACCAGTGATTTTGCCTTCAAGATACACAAGGATGTGGTCAGTTCCAGTAGATTTACAGCCCAAAGGAAGTGAAGTGTGTTAAGAGATGCTCATATAGGATTAGCAACATATGATTTACACATTTTCAGTACAGGTATGATAATGGTCTTCTATAAAGCCTAATGATCTTAGCAGTCAGTGAACTACAAATCCTTAAGGAACTTTTATATAGATATTCTAATGACTTTAAAGTGTCTTTGATATGACTAAGGGAGAAAAAAAAAACAAACCCAAAACAAAACTTTTTGTTGACAGGAAGAACATAATGAAGATATTTTCAATTGATTTAGAAAGAAGTCAGTACTTCCACGATGCAATAAACTATTTTAATTCCTTCCCCTAACACTGAATTGAGGACATAAAAAGCAACAGTCAAAAATACTTCTCCACTTTCCCCCCTCACACACACATATACCAACTGGTTTAAAGAATGGCCAAGTATGTTTGTTTCTACAGGAAGGTCAAAATCACTGCACACTGCAGTTCTTAACATACCTGCCTTTCCCATGCCACCCTCATTCATGCTCCAATGAATTCTATTCTTCCTTTTTTGCCTCATAATCCACTTTTAAGCTTATGTTGAAGTAAGATATTAGAGTGGACATGGAATGTGTTCATAGAATGGTAAGGCTGGAAGGGACCTCGAAGCTCATCCAGTTCCAAACCCCTGCCATAGGCAGGGACACCTCCCACTAGCACAGGTGTGAAGGTTTGGGAGTTCCCCACCCCCCCATACTTTGTAAAATGACCCAGACTAGCACTCAGTCGGCTGGAAGTTAAATGATGAAGCTCTATTTACAGCTTTGCACAATGTACAGCAGATATTTACACTATATACACAATATTTACAGAAATGTACAAATAAAAAGGTAATACAGCAACACAACTCCCCTCCCAGAAATCAGAGACCCCAGGAGGGGCTCCCAACCACCCTTCCACCTTCTCCCCACCCCTGTGCCTTACCCCAAGGTTTGCCTTACATGCAAGGTAAATTAGGAGGATCAGCCAAGGGGGTTAGAAGAAAAGTGGTTAGTGAGGATTAATCAGCAGAGGAGCCAGAGCCCAGAAGCTGCTAGATCCCACCAGCAGCTCCTGCTCAAGCAAGCGACAGAGAGAGACTCACTTATCTATTGTTTTGGTTAGTGTTCCCAAACAATTCTCCAGCAAGCGTATGAGTGAAGTCGACATCATGATGTTTTCCTTTCACAGCCTATAGTGTAATTTTCTCTATTAAAATATTCCAATTAGCCTCAAACCAGCACAACAGGCCACTCAAGGTCTCATCCAACCTGGCCTTGAACACCTCCAGGGAGGGAGCAGCCACAACCTCCCTGGGCAACCTGTGCCAGTGTCTCACCACCCTCACTGCAAGCAACCTCCTCCTAACATCCAGTTTCAATCTCCCCTCTAACACTTCAAACCCATTGCCCCTTCTCCTGTCCTTGCAAGACCTTGTCAATAGTCCCTCCCCAGCCTTCCTGGAGCCCTCTTCAGATACTATAAGCTCTCCTGAAAGCCTTCTTCTCTTGTCCAGGCTGCAGAGCCCGTCCTCACAGCAGAGCTGCTGCAGCCCTCTCAGCATCTTCGTAGCCTGCTCTGGACCTGCCCCAACAGTTCAATGTCCCTCCTGTGCTGGGGGTTCCAGGACTTGTAACACATTTTCAAAGAGGAAGAAATACTGAGAGCTTGAAATAAAGGACTGAAAATACCACCTGGTTAAACACTCTGGATAATTCCTGCTATTAAAGCTAAGCAGCAGTAGTGATGGATTTCTTTCTGAAAGAATTCTTGTCTTTATGTTCAAATTCAAAGCCTGGTCTGAGTTTAATTAATCTTGTACCTGCAGAATGTATAGATGCTGTATTTACAGTATATGTGTGCTGCAGTCAGCATTCAGACCTGTGCAACAGACTAGCATTATCTCTTACTCAGAGGCTTCACTACTCACTCTCCTCCAAAACCTAGTACACAAAGTAGGATTTGGACAAGGAAAAATCACTTTGAGTAAGCAACACTAACGCTTCCAAAACCAGAAAGGCAGATCACCACCACAGTCACCATCACACCTCTGGCAGTGCTCATTCCCGGTAAGCATTCACCCTCCCTCCCCCTCGCTTTAACATGCTATTCCTATGTCGGCATCCATAAACTGAAGCTAGCCATCCAGCTCCTCCAGCAAAGCGCTGGGGCAAGCAGAACAGCAGTAAATGCTGCCATCTACCAGAAAGCAAAGACGTTTGCATTTCAGCCGGCTGGAAGCAAGCAGGGAGCTGCTGAGGATAGGCAGAGGAGCTGCTGGGTGAACACAGCAAGCCAGCTCTTATCCAGTTGTAATCCTTACAACACAAAAGCTGCTAAACGAAGCCTGCAAGGAAATAGACCTTTCAAAACGTGGAACTAACATCCAAGTATAGAAAGCAAAAATGTAAAGCCACAATTGAACAGGCCATGAAAGATCTGCCTCTGCCCACAGAATACAAAAATCAGAGACCTCCCCCAACACCAGAAAAATATCTTCTAGAATCTGAAGCAGTAATTTGATTTGAAGATGCAAAAGGAGCTCTGAAGACAGACAAAATCAAAGCAAAAGCTAGCCACATTTTTCTCACTGGAGACACAAATCCTGCTTCAAAGTGCTAAAGTGTATCTTTACAGGCAAGGGAGTTTTATGTCAAAGCAATGTCATCACAGAGCTGATACATGTAAACTGTCAAAATAAATCAGTATTTATTTAATAACTTTGAGGAAATAAGGAAGGAAGGGAGTGGTATGAGATAAAGACAACCCTCATACAAACTGAGTCTTGTCTTGGCAGAATGAAGACGACAAATGATGATCCCATGTGTTACAAAATGCTCTGCCTTTTTTCAGGTTCAGCTTCTGCACTGGGGCATTTATCAGGTAGTATAATGAAGAACTTAATTAACAGCCATTTGAATATATACATATTCAAATATATTCATGGTATACTGCAAGAGTCAACATCACCTCTGCAAGGGAAAGCCTACACAGTGGAATGGAATCACGCTAATCATATCCATATGCCTCAAAATAACTCGTTTAGATCTCTTAAAAAAGCCTAATTGCAATGAAATAAAAAGAAGAGTCCTCTAAGTACGAGTCAGAAACACAAGAACCCATTATGCCCAAGATAGTCATAAATTATCTGAAAAACAAATGAACAGCATAGGAATAATTTTGCAATTGATATGAAATTATTCAAGACAGGAAAAATGAGATTGAAGAGAGTTGCTGAGAAAGCCCATAATACCCTGCATCTGAGATACAAAACAGCAACTGAAAGCAAGTGCATTAATTGCAAAGTGATTCTTAGAGGAAAGAAAACCACAAAGATCAGGCCTGAATTAGATGCCCTCTCTCAGGAAAGGTCTGGAGCTCTACCTGCTGGTATTGAAAAGGTGTCAGATCAGTGCCAGTCAAAAGGGCAAACTTGCCAGGGGAATTAGTAACAGCAAGCAACCATATTACAGGATGACAAAATGCACTGGGTTGGAAGGGACCTTTAAAGGTCATCTAGTCCAATGATAGCTGGCATTAAACCACGTGGGGCAGGGGGATCCAGTCTTGTCCCTCAGCTCCAAACACGTACTCAGGAGTCCATAATCATAGAATGGTAAGGTTGGAAGGGACTTCAAGGATCATCCAGTTCCAACCCCCTGCCATAGGCAGGGACACCCCCCACTAGTACAGGTCACTCAAGGTCTCATCCAGTCTGGCCTTGAAAATCTCCTAGAAGGTTGTGGAGCACAGAAGACCTCCAGGGAGGTTGTGGAGCACAGAATCACCCAATGTGATCAAAATCACGTTGGGTGATTCCATGCTCCACAACCTCCCTGGGCAACCTGTGCCAGTGTCTCACCACCCTCAACCTGTGCCAGTGTCTCACCACCCTCACTGCAAACAACTTCCTCCTAACATTCACTTTCAACCTCCCCTCTGCCACTTCAAACCCATTGCCCCTTGTCCTGGCATTACAAGCCCTTGTCAATAGTCCCTCCACAGCCTTCCTGTAGGCCCCCTTATTGCCTCCTGTAGGCAAGCTGATGCTAGTGGGGCTTTCTTTCTTCCCTCCTGTTAAAAAGCAGTATGTTTGATCAATGTGCAGGTCAGAGCATAGAACCTGCAGTCCCAATTCACCAGGTTCACAAAAAAAAAAAACACTAACAAAAAAACCAAAAACCCAACCATCCAAACCACAAACACCACTCCAAAAACTAACTTCCAACAGGAATATTTTCATACTGTAAGACTAAGTTCTATTACTAATACCACTTCAGATCAAACTTACAAGTCTAAACAAAATAGGTAAAATTGTGATAGATCCTATAGAACATGCTTTAAAACTGCACAGGTTTGTGTCACAGAATCACTAAGGTTGGAAAAGACCTCAAAGATGAAGTCTGTACATCAACCCAACACTACCACAATCACCAAACCTTGTCTCAAAGTGCCAGTTCTACATGCTTTTTAAATGACTCCAGGGATGGTGACTCCACAACCTCCCTGGGCACCACATTCCAACACTTGGTTACTTATCAGTAATTTTTTTTTCCCCTAATATCCAACCTAAACCTCCCCTGGTGCAACTTGAGGCCACTTCCTGCCATCCTATCACTAGTTACTTGAGAGAAGAGATCAACTCCCACCTTATACAACTTCCTTTCAGAACAAAACCTTCTCTTCTCCAGACCAAACAATTCCATCTCCCTCCGCCACTTTCCTTGAGGCCTGTTCTGACTCCCTACCAGCTTTGTTGCTCTTCTTCTCTGGACACACTCCAGCACCTCAGTGTCTCTCTTACTCTGTGGTGCCCAAAACTGAAGACAGTATTCAAGGTGCAGCCTCACCACTGTTGAGTACAGGGGCACCATCACTTCCCTACTCCGGCTCAACACACTGTTCCTGGTGCAAACCAAGTTGCTGCTGACATTCTCGGCCACCTGAGCGCACTGCTGGCTCTCATTCAGGCAGTTGTCAACCAGGACCCACAGATCCTTTTCTGCCAGGTAGCTTTCCAGCAGCTCTGCCCCAAAACCTGTAGAGGTGCATGGGGCTGCTGTGACCCAAGCACCTTGTTAAAACGCATGCAATTGGACATCGGCCCAGCAACGCAACCTGTCCAGATCCTTCCATACAGCCTCCCTACCCTCTAGGAGATCAACACTCCTCAAATTAGTGTCACCTGCAACATCCTTGCATTGCATCACAACAAGGTGAATTTATTAGTTATAAATTTATTATGAGAATAAATCAAAACAAATCATAAATATAATTATGCAATAGTAATTGTAATTTAGGTGAACTGAATCAAGAGTTGTGCCACAGAAAGCAACATCTGGGTAGGAAAGAAGCATAGCTACACATGTATGTGTTAAGAAAAAGAGCATTAATTCCAAAGGACAAACACTAATTTTCCTGCAGAAGGAGCATTTACACATAAAAACTGTAATCAGCTGTACATAGGAAACATCAGAAATTTGGCTCCCCAAAAACACTTGTTCCAGGATGCAAAGCAAAGCTAATTCCTGAATATGCCAGGCAGTACACTGCAGTCTTTAAGTAAGATGCACTATTTCCGGCCTTTAATACTCACTGAACAGACACCAGATAACACAGCTGCTGCAGTATCCTGATACTGTTACAAATGTGTGCAAGCTACCAGTTGTAAAATACTTTTCACTTAGAATACATTTTTCTTGTTCCAGAAACCAAGTGGGTATTTGAAACGCTCACTACACATGATACAGGAAAACAAAGGAGCTTAGCCAAGGAGCAGTGCTTTATCTGACACAGATCTAGCCAGTAAATATAGTCTGTAGCTAGGTATTCCAGTACTTTCATCATATGCTTAATAAACAGAACAACAATTCACAGGTGTGTCAGCATTATGAATGGACAGAGATACACACTGCCATTTTAGTCCCTCCCTCCCAGGCCTATGAGACAACCAGGGATCTTCTTCCTTTTAGACTGTTTTCCCTCATGTTCCAGCTTAAGACTATTATTACTCAACTACCAGAGACAAGGAAACCCAATTACTCCCACTTTGTTGTAGCTTTTAATGTATTTCTGGAGTTCTCTTTCAGCTTCATCTCCTGCAGACTAAGTAATCTGTCTCTATGGGTTGTTTTTCCCCAACTCTCAAGATAGCTTCCATAGAATCATACAATGGAAAGGTTGGAAAGGACCTCAAGGATCATCCAGTTCCAACCCCCTGCCATAGGCAGGGACACATCCCACTAGTACAGGGCACTCAAGACCTCCTCCAATCTGGCCTGGAACACCTCCAGGGAGGTTGTGATCTTTGATCACATTGGGTGATTCTGTGCTCCACAACCTCCCTGGGCAACCTGTGCCAGTGTCTCACCACCCTCACTGCAAACAACTTCCTCCTAACATCCACTTTCAATCTCCCCCCTGCCACTTCAAACCCATTGCCCCTTGTCCTGGCATTACAAGACCTTGTCAATAGTCGCTCCCAGTCTTCCTGGAGCCCCCTTCAGATCCTGCAAGGCTACTCTAAGGTCTCCTAGAAGCCTTCTCTTCTGCAGGCTGCAGAGCCCCAACTCTCTCAGCCTGTCCTCATCAGTTTTTGCACCTTGGAAAGTCTGTACTCTTTGGATGCAGTTCCACATATGTTCCCAATTACTCTTTCTTAATACACTGCACACACGAACTTAGAATCATTTCACTGTTTTCTAGCATACCTTTGAAGTGGTTAGTGAAGAAAGCTGAAATCTGCATATTGTGAAATCCATCAGTCTTTCAACAAGGGTCTAATTCACACTGTGATCATGCTTCACAGGGTCCCACTCTAACGAACTGGATTGGGGACAAGTGGCTTTTGTAATCTGAGACTCCCAGCACTCATCACACCACTGGTACATCTCATCCTCAACAGGCACACTCCATGTTATTAATGCTAGGGTTTCTTTTTCCATTCCCCTCCAGTTACAAACACACTTCGAAAACAGATCCCAAAGAATTTCATATACCAGGTAAGAATTAAACAGCTACAACCTTCAGATGTGACACAGCCAACATACAATGAGCAGACAGACACAAACACAGGTGTCTAATGGATCCTAGAAAAAGAAGCTGGCTAACTCTCAGGATTGGTGACAGGACCCACTGTGTTCTTCAAGAATCTTACAGTGGAAGCTTCCAGCACATAGCACTAATGCAAAGGAATTCTGCTCTATTTTTAGCTCTCCAACAAAAGACTCACGGATCAAGATGCACCTATGCAGCGCCCTCACAATAAGACAAATTAATTATACAGCAACCTCTAAGAGCCAGATTCAAACTCTACCCAGGGCGATCAATTCCTGGCAATAAACAATACTAATCTTGTGCCTGTCCTCCAGCAAGGACGTAAGAATAAACTGTATTATTATTATTGCAGAACTACTACACTGCTCACAAGGAAATTAATTGACTTTTAACACTTAATTGCAGATAGGCTTGGAAGCGATTCTCGTACAAGGAAAGCTTACTGAACAGTACACAGTGGGATAATATTATCTTAGAAAAACACCAACATTTTCTTTTAAATAAAGCAAGTGTGTCACCAAAATAGATATGACTTGTCAATAAGCTCCCCTCTTGTGGAGAAGGTGCTTGATCTGCCATACAAAGTCCCAAAAACGTGCTTCAGCTCTTTTTCCAAAGCAGCCACCATCGTATGAACACACAATCTACTTTCTTGATCTGCACCACTTACAGAACTGCTCTCACCTTCCCCAGCAAGAGGCAAATGGAGAGACTTTTGAGGTTCCTTCCCTGATGTATTTTTGAGAATGAAGGACTATGCTGGTTTGAGGCTAACTGGAATATTTTAATGGAGAAAATTCTATCATAGGCTGTGAAAAGGAAACAATGGTGATGTCCACTCACAGGCTTGCTGAGATGTGTAAGACTAAGAACACAAAACATAGATAGGACTCTCAGGCTAGGAGAGTCTCCTGCTCTCTAGCTTCTTGCCTTCTCCTCTCTGCTGAATAATCTAACTCACCACTCTGCTTCTAACCCCCCTTGCCCATCCTCCAAACTCATCCTGCACATAAGGCAAACCCTGCGGGTAAGGCAGAGGGGTGGGAAGAAGGTGGAAGGGTGGTTGGGAGCCCCTCCTGGGGACTTCAATT
>VWZE01016596.1:53372-66433 GCA_013396675.1 Eubucco bourcierii | reverse complement strand
GCCAGGAGGAGGTTGCTTTCTTCTCTCAGGCAAGCAGCAGCAGAACAAGAGGACACGGTCTCAAGCTGTGCCAGGGGAAGTTTAGGCTGGAGGTGAGGAGAAAGTTGTTGCCTGAGAGAGTCACTGACTGCTGGAATGGGCTGCCCAGGGAGGTGGTGGAGCCACCGTCCCTGGAGGTGTTCAAGGCGGGTTTGGACGTGGCACTTGGTGTCATGGTCTGGTCTTGAGGGCTGTGGTGATGGCTTGGACTTGATGAGCTTTGAGGTCTCTTCTAACCTTGGTGATACTGTGAAAGAACATTCACATCCTCAAAGCTGAACAACTTTTAAAAGCACTATAGAGTCTGAAATACTCCTTCTACACCTGCTCCTCTTTATTATTGTTCGTTTTTACCTTTTGCTGTTGCTCAGTTTGTTTTAACTTACAATTTGTCATATTACACATCCCATTTATCCTCTTTTATTCAAGTAGGTACCAACAAGATATATTATTTTCCATGCCAGAAATCAACACACACTTCTATTCACGAAATTACTTCCTGCCTTGGGGGGGGGTTTATTTTTATCTCCTTCTTGAATCTTCTTCCCAAAAGATTAAACTTTAATCTCACTCAACCAAAAGTTATTGCAATGTTTTCATCTGAGAAGCTGTGAAACTCAGTTGTACAAAGTTGTGTTTTGTGCTTACTTCTTTCACATCAGCAAAACGGTTGCTTCAGAAGAAAGCAGGGAAGTTAACACCAGCATTAAGGTTTTTATAATTACAAAAGACCTAAAAAGAAAAGGAGGGGAAAAATGCAACCACCCACAAGACTTTCACAGCAGTCATCAGGTACTTGCCCTGAGGCCTAAATCCAGTTTTTCTTCTTGACCACACCAACCATAAAGCTCATGGTATAGCAAGGAAGAACACGAATCAAGTCATGGTGTGAAAAAAAGGATGATGATTCTTCTCTCCATGCTAGTCCATGTCCTTTTTTTAGACTGAGGCAAAATAATTCATCACCAAACCCTCTGCATCCCAGTGTTACTCCTGTGTTTTAAGCTGAGGAGTGGAATAAAGTAGTGAAAAGCCTAAGGGACGTTGGTTTGGAATCAAAGCAGCACAAACAACAAAGGCAGCATTCGATTGCTATTACCTATTTAATTACACCTTGTTACATGCACTTGAAAGACGAGGTCCTAAACTGGTTGTAAGCTGCTGTGAACTGTAAATTCATTACCTGCACCAGCGCCCAGGAAAGCTACAAATCAGATGTGCATTGCCTTGTGCAATATACTCATAATCTTAGAACAAATCTCACTAAGCCTTACATTCACCACAGCCTCATTGCGTAATTTGTAAGAGCTACAACTGTGTTGGTCTTAGAGCAATAAATCTAACTTTGTTGATGAATGCCCTCCATTGTTCTGACTGAGTTCTGGCAAAACCAATCACATAAAAGCGACTATTTTGCTTGCTCCCAGGATGAGGTTTTTGTATCAAAAGGGATGTGAGCACCTATGGAAGAAGTTTCACAAGGCCTTTGCTATTACATAATGGCAGATGAGAAAGTTACTAAAGACCTGGACATAGGATAGCTAATCCTTGACAGGCAACTACAAAAAGATGGGGTGAATTGGTTCTTAATTTGAAAAGCTCATTAAGCATCTAGATACCTTTCAGGAAACAAACAAACAAAAAGTACTAAAATCAAAATAAAGAGAACAACATACCATAAGATAGTTCTCTGAAGCTTGAAAAATAGACATCTTCATACATTGCTGCAAGAGGCGTAATTACAAGACTCACCCATGCTTTGAAGCATGTTACTAATCTAAAACACAAGTGTTCACTCCACTTTGCCCCCAATTATATTGTGCAGGTGAGGGGTGCAGTGTAATATTGGGGTTACTGCAACAAGAAGTTTGTTTCTCTTCTGCTTTCATTAGTAAAAAACAAAAATGTTAAGGAAAAAAAAATTCAAAACACAAGTCACAAACAAACAAAAACTCTGTCTTCAGTTCCCAAGTTCATCTTTCGCAGAGTTCTGAACTGCTATTGTTACTGCCAGGTTGCATTCATTTCTAGATTAACAAACCCCAATTGATACTCTATCATTACGTGCCAGCAAGTTTGCTGATGGCACAGAGCTGGGAGGAGTGGTTGACACACCTGAAGGCTGTACTGCCAGTCAGTGACAACTGGACAGGCTGAAATGTCCTGAAATCTAACAAGGACAGGCTTAGGGTCTTGCATCTGGGAAAGAAAAACCCCAGGGACCAGTACAGACTGGGGACTGATCTGTTGGAGAGCTGTGAAGGTGAAAGGGATCTGAGGACCGAAGGATGACCATGAGCCTGCAATGTGTCCTTGTAGCCAAGAAGACCAATGGCATCCTAGAGTGTATCAGAAGGGCTGTGGTTATTAGGTGAAAAGAGGTTCTCCTACCCCTCTACTCTGCCCTGGTGAGGCCCATCTGGAATGTCATGTCTAATTCTGGGTCCCTCAGTTCAAAAAGGACCTCAGGGAACTGCTTGAAAGAGTCCAGTGCAGGGCCACAAAGCTCAGAGGCAGCAGCTGTCTCTTTTCTACAAAAGGAGCGGGGCTCTCTAGCTGGGAGGAGCCTGAGGACTGATCTCATTCCCGTTTCTGAAGATGCAAAAATGGTGTCAGGAGGACAGAGCTCTTCTCAGTGATGGGAAGCAATAGGACATGGGGCAATGGGTGCAAGCTGGGGCAGAGGAGGTTCCACCTGAACTTAAGTAAAAATTTTTCACTGTGAGGGTAACACAACACTGGAAGAGGCTGCCCAGGAGTTCCAGAGTCTCCTTCTCTAGAGACATTCAAAACCCACCTGGATCTGTGACCTGTTCTAGCTGATGCTGCTCTGGTAGGGTGTTTGGACTAGATGATCTTTTGAGGCCCTTTTCAACCCCTAACATTCTGTGATCGTGACCCATGATACCAAAAACCTTTAAGAGGAGATTTTCCTGCCCACGTAGCTGTCCTGTACCAACTAGCAGTTTACAGGACCAAACCAGAAACGAGGCAACTGTCAGCTGTCTCTGCAGCTTCACTGTATGCTTCCATTCTGAAATACATCAATAGCTTCCAAGAAGTTATGCAAAGTATTGGACTCTTTCTTGTTTGGCTGTCTTTGTTTTAAAATTATGCATTTTTATACATCAACGCTATCAGGCTACCTCTGCTGTGATATTTATTCCCACGGGGTCAGTTAAAGCACAAGACTAGAAAAAAAAGCTTTTTCCTAGACAGATCTGGGTCCTAAAAGATGAGATAATCTTGACGATTACAAAGGGATCATCTCAATCGGTAACACTTTTTTCAATGATGTTTTTACATGCTTACAAGTTCCAAGTTCCAAATTCAATATAGCATGGAAATAACTTTTATTCATAGTTACTGTAGAGCCTACAGTTTTCAAGCAAACTATACTAACTAACATGAAGCAGAAATAATCCTTGCCTTTGGGAAAAAAAAAATATCTATGAACATCCTAGGACAGCAAAAATACTACACAAGGAAAAAAAAACCAAACCATAAATATATCCTCTTCTACTCACTGCACTGCCAACAGGTTGGTTCCTTAGCCCATGTAGTTAACTTTTAATGTTTATTTCAACTATTATTCAGAGACATTCTACTTAGATATGAAGGGGTCTTCTTCTCCAAGGTCATCTCACTCAACACCCCCTGCAGGGAACACCTCTGCCCTGGTGAGGCCCATCTGGAATATCATGTCCAATTCCAGGTCCCTCAGTTCAAGAAGGACCTCAGGGAACTGCCTGAAAGAGTCCAGTGCAGGGCCACATCTCCAACTAGACCAGACTGCTCAGGGCCATATCAAGCCTGACCTTCAATTTCAAATTCCTTAGGATGAGGAACACTTAAACAGGTTGCCCAAAGAGGTGGTAAAGCTTCATCCCTCAAAGCATTCAAGGTTAGGCTGGAAAGCTCTGAGCAATCCCATTCAGTTAAAAGATATTCCTGCTCACTGCAGAGGGTTTAAATTAGATGGTCTTTAAAGGTTCTTTCTAACCCAAAACATTTTAAGATTAAAAAAAAAAAAAAAACAAAAAACCCAAAAAAACCCCCAAACACTCTCTCTTTGGAGTGAGTCATTCATTGACAGGTAAGGTTGGAAGGGACCTCAAGGATCATCTAGTTCCAATCTCCTGCCATAGGCAGGGACACCTCCCACTAGTACAGGTCACTAAAGGCCTCATCCAACCTGGCCTTGAACACCTCCAGGGAGGTTGTGCAGCACAGAATCAGCCAATGCAATCAAAGATCACATTCTGTGATTCTGTGCTCCACATCCTCCCTGGGCAACCTGTGCCAGTGTCTCACCACCCTCACTGCAAACAACTTCCTCCTAACATCCACTTTCAATCTCTCCTCTAACACTTCAAACCCATTGCCCCTTGGCCTCGCATTGCAAGACCTTGTCAGTAGTCCCTCACCAGACTTCCTGGAGGCCCGTTCAGATACTGGAAGGCTACTCTAAGGTCTCCTGGAAGCCTTCTCTTCTCCAGGCTGCACAGCCCAAACTCTCTCAGCCTGTCCTCACAGCACAGCTGCTGCAGCCTTCTCAGCATCATCTTGGTGGCCTCCTCTGGACTGGCTCCAACACTTCCGTAATTTTCCTGTGCTGGGGGCTCCAGAACTGCACACAGGACTGCAGGTGAGGTCTGAGGAGAGCAGGAGAGGGGCACAATCCCCTCCCTTGCCCTGCTGCCCACACTGCTCTTGCTGCAGCCCAGCACACAGTTGCTGTCTGGGCTGCACTCACACTGCAGCCTCATTTGGAGCTTTTCATCACCCCACACCCCCAGGTCCTTTTCCTCAGGGCTGCTCTCAGCCATTCCCCACCCAGCCTGGAGCTGTGCTTGGCATTGTGCCTACCCACGTGCAGGACCTTACACTGGGGCTTGTGAATGTCCTGAGGTTGGCCTGGGCACAGCTCTGCAGCCTGTCCAGGTCCCTCTGGATGGATCCCTGCCCTCTAGCAAGTGACTGTGCCACACAGTTTGGTGCCATCTGCAGCCTTGCTGAGGCTGCACTGATTCTGCTGTCCATAACTTCGGACTTGGCAAACCTACATCCATACTATAGGTTTCTTTGATCATAGCTATGAAATAGTGACTGATTTCATGGGTGCTTCAGAGAGAACATACAGAGCTTTTCACAGAACTCTCTCTCTCTTAAAATGGTTATGATTAACAAACAGTAACTTCCATTAACAGTTCCATACACAATCAGAGGTTTTTGTCGCTGAATTAAATTGTTGCAGGTTTTTTGCTTACATATTCTATATTATTAGTACTTAAAGCTGCCTCTATTTAGTGTAGCTGCAAGCCTGCTCAAAACCATACATAGAACAGCAGCAGAGAGAAGATGCCACTATGGTATCCTTTGATGTAACTCCTAAGATATTTCCTGTATTCCAATTCCTTCATCTGTTACAACAGAGTTTTGCAAGAATCTGTTCCTAAGTTTTTTATAGGGCAGGAAAATTAAAAATAAATGTTGCTGCACACCAACAACTTATCACCTTTGATGTGGAAGTGCCATAACATGGATTAAAGAGTACATGTAAGCAATTACAAGAGTTAAGTAGCATGTAAAACAACAACAACAAAAAAGTTTTCAGATAAAAATATTTTTCAAGTGTTATTATTTTATTTAACAAAAAATGAAGTCATTGTATTTTCCATTTAGCCTTACTTCTGGAAGATGGCAGGGTTGGCTTTTTTTTGCCTTTCTCAAATCTCTGTTCATGCCTTTGCTGTCAGCAACCTGGCTGAAAAAGCTGAAGGCAGTGCCAAACACTAGTTGCTGACTTCTCTGCCAAACAATTCTTCCATTGTTTTTCAGGATTTAAACTGACATCTTTTTGGATAAAGTACCAGTCACAAACCAGTCCAAATTGAAGAGCCTGAAAATTGGGAAAGCATGGCAAGATTTTTATCAACATTTGGAAACTCACTCAGTTCTTCTTTGATTTTGTTGTTTTCTTACTGGCTCTACAGAAACAGATAAGCCATGCAAAAGAGTCATCATATGCCTTTAAAATCCTGGCTAAACTCCTGGTAGGATTAAATTTAGGCAGCGTTGGTAGAACATTTCACAACCTAATTCTTGGTGATGAATGCTCAAATGAACAAATTTGATTTATAAATTACCAGTTCCCAGTATTCTTGTTACTAAGTTCTCTTTCATTTGTTTAGCAGATAAAATGAGAGCCCAGGTTTCTAGTATTATTGCATACTTATCCCTAATCTTGTTCCTCCCAACCTAAATGAGATATAATTAAATGCAAATAACTCCTAGACTAGGAATCCAGGTGGTGCTACACTAAGCAGCTCTTACCAGATAAATTCTCTTTATAGCATTCTTTTTAAAGATATTCCAGAGGCACATCCAGCAAATTTAGGAAGTGATTTTCATACATATCTATTCCCACAAATGCACTTCAACAGCAAAAAATGTCATATGTGTCAGCCAGGAAGTCTGCATTTCTACTCTTCAAAACATCTGAAAAAGAGCAACACCAGAAGCTTTCTCTGCTCTTTGCCAACACAAGGTAACACTGATTCAGTGTCACTGTGTGCAGTTCTGGAGCCCCCAGCACAGGAAGGACATGGAAGTGTTGGATCCAGTCCAGAGGAGGCCATGAAGATGCTGAGAGGGCTGCAGCAGCTCTGCTGTGAGGACAGGCTGAGAGAGCTGGGGTTTTGCAGCCTGCAGAAGAGAAGGTTTCCAGGAGACCTTGGAGTGGCCTTCCAGGATCTGAAGGGGTCTACAGAAAGGCTGTGGAGGGACTATTGAGGTCTTGCAATGCCAGGAAAAGGGGCAATGGGTTTGAAGTGGCAGCGGGGAGATTGAAAGTGGATGTTAGGAGGAAGTTGTTTGCAGTGAGGGTGGTGAGACACTGGCACAGGTTGCCCAGGGAGGTTGTGGTTGCTCCCTCCCTGGAGGTGTTCAAGGCCAGGTTGGAGGAGGCCTTGAGTGACCTGTGCTAGTGGGAGGTGTCCCTGCCTATGGCAGGGGTTGGAACTAGATGATCCTTGAGGTCCCTTCCAACCTTCCCATTCTATGATTCCACAATACTAAACGTTCTGATAGAGAACTCCTGCACTCTAAAATCCTCTTGGAGTCTGGACTATACAACCTCCAGTGATTTAGCATTAGTAACAGTAAGGTGATTTCATTGTCTTTGAGATTTGATGAATGTGCCTGTTTCTTTCAGCTCAAAACTTCTTCACAATTACAAGCTACATGCAGAAAAGCAACATTTAATTTCCAGAGTTGGCCAACACTGAGGTTTATAAGAAAGCTTCTAACAGTTTCACTACATAAAAAGGAACAAACCAAACCAACCAAACAAAAATCTGACCAAAATCCAAAAAATAAAAACCCAAACAAAAATCAAACCTATAACATCTTCTCTGAAGTTGTGTAAATGATGATTAAAGCTCTACTGTATTTCTATCCCACTTGTTACAGTTTTCAAATAATTTATCTCTGCAGAGAGCAACGTAGGAAAGACAACTATTTCCTATCAACCCAAGTACTGTTTTAAAGTCAAAGACAAAAAATCATTCTTCAAATCTCCATATGCTTAGATAGAACAGACATCTCTTTTGGGAAGAAAGGGAGAAAAGAGGTCAATATAAATTTATTTCCTGTGTTGCAAATAATTAACCAGTAAGTCATCCAGACTGTTGAAAATATGTCACTCCATCCTCCTCACTCTTGCATCATCTAAGTTCATCTGCTTCTAAAATGATCTCATAGGAATTTTGAAAGTAGGTACAAGCTTAGCACTTCAAATCCATTTACGGTCTGTAAATCAATTCAACTTGAAAATCTCTTTACCAGACACCACTTCACTCAACCCTCTTTGTACAAAAAAGCTGTCAGTTACACCAGCCTAAATCAATATTCGGCCGACAGACAGCAACTAATCATTTCATAAGTTTTATGTTCCTCATTAAATCTCTGTGTGTAGTAAAGCTTAAGTGGGAAGATCAGTAGAGTTTGCATGTTTACATAGTTATTTTCAGAACAGATTAAAGCCAATACATTACTACAGGGCAAGTACTATGTCTTCTCATACAGCAGTGTTTTGTGCACACACAGCATCCATCAAAGCTTCAGTGATAAGATACCAGCCAAAGATACTCTGCAAGAACATTCCTAAGCATCTGCAGAACCATAATTAAAATAGCATTCCTCTCATTTACTACTACTAAATGAATATTTATAACTTAGTGATTAGTGTTGTTCTTAAGAACTGTTGAACTAGATCAGAAGTCCACACTAACAGGGTGCTGCTCTGTTCCCAACCGTGATTAAGCAGTGAATGCCTTGGAGAGCCCCTGAGAACAGGAGAGATGCACAGCCAGACCTTCTCCCAGCAATTATAAGCCTCAGAGGTGAGTTAATAGATCCAATACACTTTTCTTCCATGAACGCACTCACAGCATCCTGAGCCATACTTTCTACATGTTTTCAGACACTTTCCCTAATGAGGTGAGTTTCTCTCAGACCTTTTTAAACATTAACCACAAGGATCAACTCTTCTTGATTCACAATTCCTCCTGCTAGTTCTTTTACTGAAGTATACAGTAAATATCTCCTTCACTCTCCAGTCTACCAACTACTATTTTGTAGGCCTAGGCTCTCTGCATCAGTCCTCAGTGAAGCTTTACAGGTGTTCTTCAAATTAAGAACTTCAATCAACTTCTCTCTATCTTTCCTAGCTCTATGGAATCATTTTCCTGTTGAACCAGTATTACCTAAGCATAAAACTATGATCACATTTCCAAATGTGTTTACCTGGGCTGGTGTTATTTCAGATGTCAAGCTTTTACAGTCACATTGTCGTTTCAACTGGAATTTGATTTAAAGTCTCTTTTCTCTATGCTGTGGATCAAGGTCACAGCTTCCTTTTTTTTTTTTTCCCTCCTAAATGAAAGTGATGACATAATTTGAATGGTAACAGATAATTTTTTGAATACATCCTAAAGACATGCAATTCTGTCAATTCATAAGCCTAACAATGATCACATGTAAATTTTAGAAAGTAGTGCTGTGTTTCAAATAGGAAGACATTGTTTAAAGGAGTTAGAAATCCTTCCACAAAAATGGCAGTCAAAAGCAGTAGCATGACAAAAAAAAAACCAGCACATCAAAAAGAGTTATCTCCCTTTCACTTCCTAAACTAAAAGATTCAAACAAATGCTCTTGGCGTTGTCATGAGATTGATGGCACCAAGCAGTGTGGCACAGTCGACTTGCTAGAGGGCAGGGATCCACCCAGAGGGACCTGCACAGGCTGCAGAGATATGCCCAAGCCAACCTCATGACATTCACAAAGTCAAGTGCAAGGTCCTGCACCTGGGTAGGCACAATGCCAAGCACAAATGCAGGCTGGGTGGGGAATGGTTGAGAGCAGCCCTGAGCAACAGGCCCTGGGGGTGTGGGGTGATGAAAAGCTCCAGATGAGGCTGCAGTGTGAGTGCAGCTCAGACAGCAACTGTGTGCTGGGCTGCAGCAAGAGCAGTGTAGGCAGCAGGGCAAGGGAGGGGATTCTGCCCCTTTGCTCTGCTCTCCTCAGACCCCACCTGCAGTCCTGTGTGCATTTCTGGAGCCCCCAGCACAGAAAGGACATGGAAGTGTTGGAGAAGGTCCAGAGGAGGCCACCAAGATACTGAGAGGGTTGCAGCAGCTGTGCTGTGAGGACAGACTGAGAGAGTTGGGGCTCTTCAGCCTGGAGAAGAGAAGGCTTCCAGGAGACCTTAGAGTAGCCTTCCAGGATCTGAAGGGGGCTACAGGAAGGCTGGGGAGGAACTACTGACAACATCTTGTAATGCCAGGAAAAGGGGCAATGGGTTTGAATTGTCAGAGGGGAGACTGAAAGCGGATGTTAGGAGGAAGTTGTTTACAGTGAGAGTGGTGAGACACTGGCACAGGTTGCCCAGGGAGGTTGTGGCTGCTCCGTCCCTGGAGGTGTTCAAGGCCAGGTTGGAGGAGGCCTTGAGTGACCTGTACTAGTGGGAGGTGTCCCTGCCTATGGCAGGGGGTTGGAACTAGGTGATCCTTGAGGTCCCTTCCAACCTTACCATTCTATGATTCTTTGAATTCAGTATTCCATGAGGTAGTTTTCTTCAAAGTTACCTTAAAGAAGATTATGAAAACTTTTTTTTTTCAATTTTTTTAAGGAAACCAGTGTAGGATATGCAAAGCAAAGGAAGGGATTTCAATTTTCAAAACACTACAAGTCAGCTAAAAAAAAAACCCAACTTGAATCAGTATTAACACTCTACAAATGTGCTTTGCTGTTGTTACTATTTCACTTTGGGAAAGTCCCTTACTCCAGGCAATAAATAAATAAAGAAGAGTAAGTCAATTAAGTAGTCATAATTAACAAGTATTTAAATAGGGAAATATATTCACCAAAATAAGCTCTCTATAGTGTATCACTACAGACATCAGATTTTTTTTTTTTTTAAATTAAGAACTACTTACAGGGTAAACAAAAAAATATTTTAATTGGTCTCTGACTTCATTTTCTTCCACCTATTAATCTCATACCAGAAAGAAAACCTTTAACCTGTTTCCGTAGCAGAAAGGTGTCCTAGAAGTAGATGTTTAATTCTTCAAAAGGGATAGCTGAACCACATTTAACATAAACCCCTTCAGTTGGTCCAAAACAGGTTATAAAAACACAAACTTGAAATGCATTCACACTATTCAGTGTATCTACTGCCCAGACAGGTCATATCTTGAAGAGAGCTGTTTTCCTTAGCTCAAGAGAACAGGGATTGTATTTAAATTCCTGCCCTAACTTCATGCAGAGGGTTAAAACCATTCTCTTTGCTGTTCAGACAATATGCCAATCCTGCTCCTGGCTTTACTACCACTTTGGTTTGGGAAGACCTCACCTGGAGTACTGCATCCAACTCTGGATCTCTCAATACAAGGACATAGCTCTGATGGAGCAGGTCCAGAGTAGAGCCACAAAAATGAGCAGGGGCCTGGAACACCTCTCCTACGATGACAGCCTGAGAGATGGGACTATTTAGCCTGCAGAAGAGAAGGTTCCAGAGAAACCTGATAACCACTTCCAGTATCTGAAGGGAGCCTACAAGAAGGCTAGAGAGAGACTGTTTCCAAAGGTCTGCAGTGATAAGATGAGGAGCAATGGCTTTAAACTAGAGAAATACGGATTTAGATCGGATGTTAGGAACAAGTTCTTTACCATGACGCTGGTGGAACACTGGAACAGGCTGCCCAGGGCAGTGGCTGAGACCCCATCCCTGGAGATACTCAAGGTGAAGATCAACAGGGCTCTAGGCAACCTGTTTTAGTTGAAGATGTCCCTGCTTACTTCAGAAGGGGTTGGACTGGATGACCTTTAGTCACTTCCAACCCAACCCATTCCATGATTCTGTGGTTCTTCGACTATCTGCAGAATCACAAAGCAATCTTCCTTGTAGATTTTTTTTCCCTCCATTAGTTTCAACTCTGCTAAGTGTCTGTTCAGATTCATGCTGCCTCTCTCCACATAGCTCCCTGACTGTTTACTGATGTCATTCATAAAATATCCCTCAGGAGGTTGGTTACAGTCACCAACATACATCAACTCATATATACATGCTCCCCAAAAGATGATGGTATCTCCTCAACTTTGTGAGCCAGTTTCCACCAAATTATTATCCTGACCATTACTGTGCTGCCAGGTCAATCACAAAAAGCCTAACACTGGAAGATGACCATGGTTAATTACTGAAAATAAAAGTCCTGCTTCAAAGATTGTTCCACTGTCAATTTATATACACTATTACACCTTGAACAAGTCAATATATATTCATTTATTAAATACCCAAGTATAGCTTAGACTAGTAACAATCTAGTATAATCTCTGGTGGCCCAAAAAAAATAAAAACCAACTATCAGAAACACCGAATAAGAAAGAGTTGAACATATACAGAAATAGCTCAAAAACAGCACCACCAGAGAATTCTATAAAAAGCATTTCTATTATACTGCATGCAGTTCAGAACAGGGTCTAGAAGCATGGGAAGCCAAGCTTCTTTGAAAACAACCAAGAACAGTGGCCTTGGCTGCAAAGTAACAGAACAATCAAGGATTTAAACACGTAGCTGAAATCCAAGTTGCTAAGTTACAGAAATGTATTCTGAAAGTTGATTCTTCTCCTTTCCCACCTCTTTTGGTTGTGGAGTGCTAAGCGTGTGCCACGATACAAAATTAAGTCCAGTAACTTCCTTTGGTTTTTACCATTTCAATACAACAAATAAAACAGCAAAATTTAGCCCTAAAAATAAGAGAGAGAGATTAGTGGTTCTTGATTGTATTTCCCTTACAAGGATTCTTTGCAGAAAAGTATCTTTCAGTTCACAACAATGATAATTAGTGCCTCTGGGAATAAAGCAAACTCATTTTTTCCACAGCAATAAAAATTCCTGTAATGTTCATTTTTAAATGATGATACTCCAGTAGTTGCTTAGATACATTTCACTGTCCACAGTGTGACCAAGATGTAAAACAATTATCTGTTTTCAATTTAATCCCCCACCTCATTAAAAGTTAGTGTTTTCATTTGTCATTAAAAACCCTCTGCATATGAAGGAAAAGAATTTGCCAATAAGATTTACATCACTAACATAAGGTCACTAACAAACTCCTCCAGCTTTGGAATACATTATTTTAAAAGAAAAAAAAAAAAACAAACAAAAAACCCACCCAACAAAAACCCAAACCAAGAAACCAGATGCAAATTTTAAGTGCCCCTGGAGCACAGGCATTGTGACCATCTTCTTCTGGGTCTTGCAATGGCATTCATTTTCAGAACTCCAGGGATCTATCTCCACTAAGAAAAGTAATGGGCCCAAACCAACTCCTTCAAATTCAACAAGGCCAAGTGTAAGGTCCTGCACATGGGTAGGCACAATCCCAAGCACAACTCGAGGCTGGGTGGGGAATGATTGAGAGCAGCCCTGAGGAACAGGCCCTGGGGGTCTGGGGTGA
>VWZE01016596.1:35704-53033 GCA_013396675.1 Eubucco bourcierii | reverse complement strand
TGTGCTAGTGGGAGGTGTCCCTGCCTATGGCAGGGGGTTGGAACTAGATGATCCTTGAGGTCCCTTCCAACCTTACCATTCTGTGATTCTATGAAAATAAGACCACAGTCAAATTGCTTAACCACAGAGATAAGAGGTGACAGTGGTTTGCAGAGAAGACCACAGAGGCTACGTTCCTTTGTGTAATATCAGCCCCAGCACATCTGTAATGGGCACACAGTTCAGCCACAGAGGAAACTACAGCTGTCTGTAGAGTCCTTGAGTAATTTTTCATTCTGAACTGAAAGAGATGCCACTTTAGGGGGAATGTAGTCCTACAAAAGACAATAAATGCCACCAAATTTAAGAGATGCCTGAATCCTTTCCTACTGAGATGAAACTGAATACCAGCACTTTCTTTCCAGGTTTTAATGATGCACAGGGAACTATATTTTATCATCATACTTCAATAGGAGGAGTCATTAAATTCTGGTTTATATTAAAAACAAACAAAGAAAACAACAACCCCAAAACCTTACATTCCCTTATGGACTTCTCAGCCAACAGGACTGGATCTTTCCCAAAATAAAACCTGGGGTTACAGAATCACACCAAGCAAAGCACTGATGCAATGCTAATTGAACGGACATTGTGTCAGTCACTAAGGCAGCTCCAGAAGCCAGAAGTCCATAAGGTGAAGTTATGCATGTGTTAGTATTTACAACACCCTTATTTTAAGGTTTTAGAAGTTCAACAACACTGTTGCAAAGCATTGCAAAACAACAAAACCAAACAAACTTCACAAATGCTATACACCTTGTCACATAACCAGACTTCTTCTAATGCTGCTGACTGAAGTCTCATAATTTCCATTGGAAATTAAAAATTATTGCTATATCATTTCAGAAACAACAGCAAAAGCTTTAAATTAAGAAACAAAAATATTATTTTGAAAGAAAGTACAGAAATGGTGTATTACATAATCACTAAACAGCCATTAACCTCGATTTTCACTTGAATATTTTCAATATCAACCTACCAGCGCAGAAGTGGTTCTGGTTTTTATTTTTAGAGAGAAATGATATGTAAAGCTGGTCTTGAAATAAACAAATCCTTGCTTAAGAGTGAGCCATTTCATAATGTATTCATTTGAACTTAAGTTTACTTTACTTACAAGACAGCTACGAATGCTTTCCATTTTAAAATTTGTTGTATTTTCAGTTCAGCTCTGTACTTGCTCACCGATACCTCTAACACTTAATATCATTACCCACTTTAATCCGAAAAAAAAATAAAATATCAAAGTGCAGCATTAAATAATCAAATATTTCTTCAGCTGAGTATCGTGAAAGCCTCCCACACAAAACCACAGATGTGTTTGTGAAACTTTAGCAGGAATATTACAAAAGCATTGTAGAGCAGCTTGGACTTCTCTAATGACCGCACGACTATCTCCTCAGGAAAATAAAACAGCTTTGATAAAAAGAAAGCAAGAAACTTTCCTGACCACAAGTCATGTTTTTCTGTCAGTGATATTACCATACCATCTGAGAAAGCTGGAAGAAAAATAGAGAATGATTTGGACTTGTCACAGTGTGGCAAACAGAATAGGCCACTAAACAATTCAACCCCTGATTTGCCCATTAACATTTGGAATTTGTTTTCTCCTTGTTTCATTAATTGCATGGATTCCCTTGCCAATACTAACAGGAGCCAATCTTTCAGAGACGACTGTTCAAAAAACAAATACGCCTAAACTAGGCCAATCTACTGACAGCACTACAAAGCAAAACCCCTCATGTTCCATTTGTTCATCTATGCTTTCATCCTGTGTAAAACTGGAAGTCCTCAGCAGCGTGTAGATGCGAGCAAGTCGAACTACCATATGGCAAATTAAAGAGCATCACTGATCTAAACACACTGAGTATGTCTCCCTCCAAAGAACAACTACCAGGTTTGTATCAACTACAAGAGAGAGTTATAAAAAGCAATTTGGTTCTGTTCTACTACATGAGAATCTGCCATAGCCTTTTCTTACCACCGTTCCTTCTCAAGAAGAAAGAAAGGAGGGGAGGAAGAAGGAATAGATGGGCTGGAGATTTTACTATCAAGAGCATCTACATCCAAGTATTGACATCTCAGATATGCTGTAAATGAGCATGCACATGCATACACCCTTTCCTTGGGTTTATACCCTTAAAGAAATACAAGCAGCAACCCATCAGTATATAGAGTGAGGTTTTAAAGCTCATCTGTTAAATTACCGTGATTATAGCAAATCCCTAGTGCTCCGCCTTTTGTTCTTAGTTTAGGGGGGAAAAAAGCTTCAAGTGAAAAAAAAAAAAACAAACAAGCCAAACAACGAAACCAAAAAAACAACAAACCAAAAACCTCAAACCAAAATCTGAAAATAAACAAAGAAACAAAACAAACACACACCACACAAACAACCAACCTCAAAACCCAACACAACAGACAAACAAAATCTGCAAAGCATAAGAGATAATACAAAGCCTTGACTTTTCAATATTAAGCACCATATCCTGGGCAGGTCCTAATTTTGACTGAACAGCAAAGGATTCTACAGGGTTCATTTGAGGCCACAGGCGTTGGGTACTGAGCTGGCCACACAGTATTTACATTGCCCTTAGGAAAATCTGGCATGCAGTCCAACTGGGGAAGATCATGTCAAACACTACTTGAGCTACCAGAGTTCAGAGTAAGCAGAGTAACAGTGAAAACAGTAAGGCATGAAACACAGAAATAGAAGGGAAAAGAGAAAGAGAAGGTCAAACAGCAGAACTGAAGAGATAAAAGTTGGAGATTGTTGTTTTTCTGATGCAAATAAGTCCCCCATTTTTTGGGTGGTTGTTTTTTGATTTGTTTCTTTCCCAGCCAGTAGTGCAGACAGGCTTTTCAACTATCAGAAAGCAAGTTACTCTAACTCCAGGAAAATAAACTGACCAGACGACTTGAAATACTGCATCTCTCCTCAAAATGAGTTCACAGCTGCCAAGTACAGCTTTGTCAGCACTGCATTTCCCATGCCTATGTCAGATTTGGACAGAAAAGAAACCCCAAAACTCTCCCCCTGAGCTCTGCTTTCAAACATGCCTACTACAGTTGTAATACAGAGATCTGTCAAATCCAGGAGTTCAACCAAATCCAAAATGTATTCACTCTCATTCATTACAATTTTGATTCCTACTGCTGCAAAGAAATTAGATAAGAATACAAGAGGAGGTTGTCAGGAAATCCTACTCCCATTTTTTTTCCTGCAAGTGCTTATCCCCTCCTCACACAAGTGAAGAATCATATTTGCTCTTCACAGATTCACTCTGCCAGTTACATGACCTTCTACACACAAGTCTCAGTGAAACTGTACAAGAGACAGGTTCTGCAGCAACTTCAGATTAATTTCTTCACCTTCTTGAAAAAATTAAATGAAAAACTAAAATGATCATAGTTTCTTTGGAAAAAACCCACAAACATATTTCCAATTGCATAAGGCAATTTTTAAATAAAGAAGTAACTGAAATGCAAGAGTCTTGTACAACTTGGGGCTCTTCAGCCAGGAGAAGACAAGGCTTCCAGGAGACCTTAGAGTAGCCTTCCAGGATCTGAAGGGGGCCTGCAGGAAGGTTGGGGAGGGACTATTGACAAGGTCTTCTAATGCCAGGACAAGGAGCAATGGATTTGAATAGGCAGAGGGGAGATTGAAAGTGGATGTTAGGAGAAAGTTCTTTACAGTGAGGGTGGTGAGACACTGGCACAGGGTGCCCAGGGAGGTTGTGGCTGCTCCCTGCCTGGAGCTGTTCAAGGTCAGGTTGGAGGAGGCCTTGAGTGACCTGTGCTAGTGGGAGGTGTCCCTGCCTTTGGAACTAGATGATCCTTGAGGTCCCTTCCAACCTTACCATTCTATAATTCTAACTAAATGTCAACTGCCATACCTGTCTAAAATCTCAGTCCCTTCAATCCTCACAAAGTTTGAGAAGTTTCTGCCTTCTTTAACAACTTACAAACAGCATCACTGAGAGTCAAGAAGTAAACCAATTCCATGACTGAACTATAACTGCAAAGGACACTCTTCCCCCTCTTATTTAAAACCAGGATGCTAATAATTCCCATTCCTCAGCATGATGAGTCTCTCAGGCAGACAACATCGAGGGCTGTGAAACACAACCAACCTCACTTACAAGTCAGTAGGACATCACTGCTTCCATCAACAGAATTTTCTCTGCTTGTATCTCTACTTCTCCATCTACAAAACAGCAAGATTTTCACATAACTTACATACCAGCTCAAAAATGTTTTGAAGCAGCAGGCACCCAAACAAAAGATTATAAGGAAGAGGATCAAGCACTGGCACTTGAATTGACTGCAGGATTTGATAGCACTTTTTTGTTGTTTTAAACCATAAAGTGAGCAATCAGAGGCAACAAAAATCTGGAATTTCTTGTTAGACAGGTCTGGCACTCTCACCTGAAGCTGAACAAAACCCACAACACAACAAGCTCTGCTCTGAAGCATACTGCAAAACATCTTCCACCTTTAGCTTAGGCCGCAAAGAATAAAGAGCACTCTGGATTTTCCCTGATGTCCAGAAATATATTTATATATTAAAAATGAAGCAAAAATGCAAATGCTTCACTTAAATCTGGAGCAAGCAGTCCTTGACAGAGGTGTAAAGGGCAATGCATTATACACACACACAGACACTGAGAAATAAAAACCCACTACTTCCAGTGAGAGGGTCAAAAGGATACTGGTTCATTTCATTCCTACTTAAACAGAAGTCACTTCACCTTTCACATTGGGTATCACTTCTCTAAATATCTGCCAAACTTCAACTTCATGCATTACTATGAATTGCACTGACCTAGAAAACTGCCCAGGTCCAATCATTTTGTCCTCAGCTTATCTGCTTTAAAAAACAAAACAAAACAAAACCACAAACAAACAAAACAAAAAAAACCAAACCACCACACAAAACTTTTCTTAAACACTATTTGTGGCAGAGAAAGTTTTAACCTGGGAAAGTTTTTAATTCAATTTTCAGTCAAAAAAAACCCAACCCTTCAATTTAGTAACTGAATTATCAGATAGAGAGGAGCTGCAGAAAAAGAAACACAAGGATCAGTACAAAATTATAAAAGAGTCAAATAACCTTTTCCAGCGGTGCTGCCACAATTCACACTCCGTTTCCTTCTAGTCTCACCTCCACACTACTTCAAGGCAAGGTTTATTAAGTGGCCTTGCCAACTGTCAGTTCGTTTTCATCTGAAGTTGAGCAAAAGAAAGAACCAAAGCAGGAGACAGACTGCATGGCAGAGATCAGAACACAGTGTCAAGGTTCATCAGCCTGGTGTAGTCCCCAAGTATGCTTATACAAAGATGTAAGAAACCCAAAGTCAGTATTTTTTACTGACCACCAACCAGATAGAAGGCCCAAGGCTCCCAGTGATAAGTGCTCCCAAACTCTTCAAATTCCCTGTAGAACAACTTTAGTAACTACCTCTGGCTGATCATGATTTACATTTGTTAACATTTGCTGGTTTAGAGATCCACTTCTTAGCTGTTCAATTCAGTCACCTCAAAATCTATTGGCACAAAAATCAGATACTGGGTAGATACAATAAGGAAGGTGGATCAATTGCTAAAGGTTGGATTTTTTATTTGAAAAACCAAAAGGAACAACAAGAAAAAAATAAAGCACCCACCAAACAAAAAACTCCCCCAGCCACAAAACACCACAAGCCAGAAACCTGTGTGCTTTATTAACAACTCAGAGTTTCAGACAAGGTAAGCAACTGATGCCCACATCAAGTGTACAAGATACAGACTGTACCATAAGAGAGATTCAAGATCAGAACAGGTTATATGCATTTCTAATGAGTTTTAACTTGCATCACTATTCAGATTAAAGTGAACTGTTAAAACAAACATCTGATGTTATGACACTGACTGCTTGCATGTAGATTTTTCTTTGTAATTTTCCTTTTCAATCTTCTTTATCAACCTTTATACTGCCTCACCCCTCCAAGTGTTTAAGACCAGGCTGGCTGAGGTTTTGAGCAACCTGATCTAGCAGGTGGTGTCCCTGCCCACAGCAGGGGAGTTGGAACTAGGTGATCTTAGGTGTCTCTTCCAATTCAAGCCACTGTATGATTCTTTGGAATACAAAAGGAAGCAGCCTTACAAAATGGTGTGGCCAACATAAAAATAAAGAAAAAACCCAAACAATGACCCAGTATCCCCTTAACCAGTCTTACTCTCTTCAAGAAATCAAGGTACCCTTTTTGGTATTCTGATTCCTTACAGGTATTCAGAAGCACCACTCGTTTATACGTGTTACAACATTTTATTTCAAAGTGAACTCTCCATCCTACTTACAAAGCAGGTTCACTGAAAAACTTTAAAGATATGTCACGTTTTTACCCAAATGATAAATGCCAGACATTGTTCAGCAGCTGCATAATCTGTAGATTTTTACATAGAGAAAAAAAAAATGTAAACCCACATGATTTTACTAGTAGTACAACTCATATAAAAGCAACAAACACTGCATTTTTTGCAGCACGTATACAGCTTCACTAGTTCTTCTTACTCAGTGAGTTTCCATGAAATACCAGAATCAAGAGACATCAAAGATGGCATTTTAAAAACCAAAACTTCCACCAAGTGCTCTCCTTCCAAGCACCTTTGTTACTAGGACCTCTCTTACCTAGTCTGACACACTGAAATATCTAGTTAACAAAGCACAAAATAAAGTATTTGTTTCTGCTAAACATGATTCCAGAAATCAAAACCCAGGAATTTTAAAGCATAAGTTGCTTGGCAGTGCACCTTTCCTCACAAATAATTGTTCTTACTAAGTCACTGGCATTAAGAACTAAGTTTCTGAAGCCTCCTGAACAGGGGAGTGGTCTTTAACTGGTAGCATAAAGCTCTATGACCATCACAGCCTACACAGGCATTCAAAAACGTTGTCCAACAGCCTTTTTTCCCCCCTTGTTTCACAAACTGCAAACAAGCATTCACTCCAGTTTTATGTATCTGGACCAGAAAGATGCAACTTCACAACTAACTCCTTAAGTAGAGCTGTCTGCTCTAGCAAGCACTGGGAAGATGATCCTTGAGGTTCCTTCCAACCTTACTATTCTATAAATCTATGAAGTCAGAATGCTCCCCAAAGGCTTTGACTGGAATGCCTTGCTATGGCACTCCCACTCTCAAACTCTTACTTCTGAAGGGGGCAACACCATCCCCATCAACATTGCTGTCAGAGAAAACCTTCCCTTCAATCACATGCAAGAGCAAGTCAAGTAAACATGGAGAAATACCTATCACTCGTATTCAAAGGAAAGAATGGAAAGGGAGGAGAGAGAAGGGGAAAGTATTTAAATGTAGATATTTACTTACTGAAACGCAGGGAAAACACACAAATAGGCACCACATGAGCAGAAACCCCCAGCAGTCAGGGCTGCTGAGCTTTGCTTCCAACTAGCATTTGCCTCAAGCCTCGCAGCAGCTTTCTCCCTCTCTCACAGGCACACAGACGCGCACCGAAGATCACTGAACCCAGCTGAAGTGTATCTCGGCTTTAATGGAAGTGTAATTCATTATAATGAGAGCTAGTGTAACATAAACATATGCAGGAAAAACTGGCTTAGCCCAGCACCACAACAGACACTCGTTTTGATCCAGTACAACAAAACACTTGCAGACCACAGAGAGAAACAGTGACTGCAATTCCTTTAAGTAAAAGCAAAACAACGTGCAGTCAAGCAAACTTTGACCCACGAAAGCTCTACCAAACGGTGGCCATGCTTTTCTGCTGGAAAAGCTCACAGGATATCTGGCTTCAATTCAGGCATTTCTGGAAGTGTCCCTCGGTTCCAGGTATTGCAGGACATGGGTACCAAGACAGGGAAGAGAAAAATAACTCACGCAACACCCTGGCACAACGGGAAGAGCATACGCTGGTGCATGTCCCAAAATAATTATTAGAGTGCAGGTAACTTCAGTAACTTCCAAAAGGAGGGAGGTGACAGGAAAAAATATAAATTCAACACTATGGAAGGCAGCAGCCACCTGCATAAAAAGTCCTCACTGATCAGCATTTCTTCTGTTTCTCTTTGCACACTGTAGGTACCTAAAATTAAAGCCCACAGAAGGCTTCACTTCACAGTAATAACATCATAAAGTAGATACTTAGTTTTAGCTGCTATTATTAACCCTATCAGAAATTAAGGTCAAAGTTAGGGAAGAAATATTCACCACTTCCAAACTCAAGGATACAAAACCGGGGAAGTTAACTTACTAAATTGTTAATGGATTAAAAAAAAAAACTTAAGTGTCTTCAATGTCTCTCATGGATCTAAACACTTCATGTAACAACTCAGATAGATTTCTTCTTTTAATTTTAAATAATTATTTAGTAGTTATACAACAATATTACCACTTCCAAACTCAAGGACACAAAACTAGGGAAGTTAACTCACTAAACTGTTCATGGATCTAAAAACACTTAAGTGTCTTCAATGTCTCTCATGGAGCTGAACATTTCATGTGACGACTCACATAGATTCCTTTTTTAAATTGTAAATAATTATTCAGTAGTTTTACAACTGTTTCAGAACTTGGTAATGGGTTAAAAATAAATACATACATAAATCTGTACATTCCCTCATGGTTTGAGGTCTATCTTAACAAAAATAAAGCTTTCAAGGTATTCCCAATTTTAGCAATGTACTTGAGGGAGGCAACAGCTCAAAATATCAGCCACAGATGTCAGAGTCATAAAGAGACTTCATAAGCACAGTGCTTCCTAAGGTTCACATTTGATATTCTACCTGTCAGACTAACTCTGAAACATGTTCTTAAGTTAGGGGTAATAGGCCCTGGCAGACTTGCACACAAACACTTTTTTGCAGGATGAACTTTTGCCACCCTTCCCTCTGGGAGAAATTCCAGTGGGTTTGCTCCTAGAAAACCAGTTGCTACTCCTTTTACTGACTTCACACTGCCACCAATCTTCTCTGCCTGGCTTAGCCTCCACACCCTCCCTCTTTTCCAACCTCTCACACTCTTTTAGCCTTCTCCAGTATACCACTACCACTATCCTCTTCCTTCCACATCCACCCCTGAAGCTGCCTTTTGGATGTAGTCCCACCTCTCCTTTCTCTGACCTACATCCATTTATTCCTGTGCCTAAACTTTCCTTCCACTTCCATACCCAACTTTGGCATTGCAGTAATTTTGGCTCTTGAAATATTGCAGTGGAGTAAGTTAAAAATGGAAAATAAATTTGCAGCACTCCTAAGAAGTTATTTCCTGAAGAGTTTTCTCACTACAAAGGTAAAAGGCACAGGTTAGTTTGTTGCCATGTTATGTCCCAGTTCACCCATCTAGCCATATCCCACTGACCCAGAGGTCTTAACATGGAACAGTGAACTAAATGGAGGTGAAGAATAAATTTTACTCTTTCCTTAACTGCAGTAAAATAAAGGTTAGAGAACTAAGTTTCTGGGAGAAATGTTATGATTCTCACTGCTGGAGTAAAACAGTCTGACACGTTTTGGTTTGCTTTTCTTCTGTTTTCCAACAGTTCTTTTGTTGTTGTTGTTTTGGTGGGTTGGGGTTTTTTGTTTGTCTGTTTGCTTGTTTTGGTTTTTTTCAAATTCATTTTTTCCTTTCAGGAAAGGGCCTTTTTGCAAACATGATTATTTTGCTTTGATTTGTATGGAGATAATCTCACTTGAATGGGAAAAGATCTTTCAAATGCACATAAGAGACAGGTTCAAAAAATTCTCAACGAGCAAAGGTTTATTTTAGTAAAAAGCCAGAAACTTACTGGAGACTGAAAAAGGATGAGGTCTTTTTCATCACTTGCTAAATTTTTCTTCCCAATTTTCAAGCTACATGCCTACAATCAGCAACTCTGCATTGATGAATGTCTCCGCAAAAGCATAAGAACCTTCTATGCAATGCAGCAGTAAACTCACTCCAGCTTTGGCCTGAGTTTGCCAATGCCTTGCCTCAGCAAGCAAGAGGCAAAAATTGTTCAGATAAAGAAAAAAGTAAGCACTACCATTAAATCCTAAAAATGAAACTTTAAGTTTCTTAATTCTATACATTTTAAAGAGTTTTTACAGTCAGTTTTTGCACTGCCCAAAAAGTACAGGTCTTACAACAGAGCGAAGAAACACCAAGCTCTAGTGCCCAAACAACTTATTCAAGAGTACTTCTGAGGAGGTCAAATTAGGTAGACTGATATAAAATTCTTCAAATATTGTCCTTCCATTGATTTTTAATCCAGCTTCATTTGCTACATAAATAGCCTATAGAACACTGGTTAAATAGCCTATAAGACACAAACATATTGAAAAAAGACAATGAAAAGAAAAAAATCAGAATAACTAAATTCAAATAAAAACCATCAAGTTCAGTACTGTAATGAACAAGGAAAAACATAAAAAAAACCCCAAACAAGCAAATGCCTGAGTTTAGGCAGTAAAGTGATCTCAGCCAGCAATAAGGGTTTCTTAAACATGCATATGACTAAACACATGCACATACAGAGAGGGAGAATGTCTGTATTTTCATAATTTCATAGAACTCAAACCCAGTGCTAAATGACTACATAGTCATCATGAGGTATTAAAAACATCAACTTGAAAATTCTCACTGATCTTAAATCAGGAGTATGAAGCCTGTGACCAGGTTGTCTAATGAGAAGTACTACACTGGAATTATCACAGGAGTTTATTTCCTTATGCACTTAATGTAAGTAACTTAAACTTCCCATATACCATCAGGCTTAAACCTGTTTTAAGGATAAGCTTTTCAGAGCTCAATGAGTGCTCAATACACAAAGCATAAGTAAACAGTCTCATGAAGTATCTATGCAGAACAAAAGAACTTTTTTTTAGCATGCTGTGCCATCATTTTCAAACTGAGGGGTTTTCCCTGTCTCTTATTTCGTAATACAGAAGATTCAATAGTTAGCTGATAATAAAACAGATTACTGAAGGTTAAACTCTGAATGTCAATTTTACAGTCATATAGTCCCATATTCCAGGTAAAAGTTTAGTTATTATAGAAAGATTACACTCAAACTAAGTATTGCTTCAGAAAAGTTTACTGACAGAGTTCCCACCAAGTGATGCACATTTCTAACATTAAGTAAACACAGAAATATTTTCTTACTCCCAAGGAGACAAAACACTACAGCAATGTAATCACATCTCAGTAGAACATATACACATTTTTACAACAACACATTTCTACTCCAAATAACACTTTCTGTAATTTGCATTTACAAGGGATGTGGAGAATGTGAGGGAAGGATTCTCTCATTACCAAGTATTAGAATTCTCCTCCTACTGCTCCAAGCGACTGTAAAGGTCAAAATCCTAGCTAGCATGACTCTACATAAAATGAAACCACCTTATGCAATGGAAACAACTCCCTGTCTAGCCCTGCTTCAGAATATCTTTCCTTCTAAAAACTAGAACCAGTTCAGTGTCATGGGGAACAAAAAGATGTGTAAAACAGTCACCATTTAATTATTTTTAAAATGAGTATACACACCCTAAGAAAAATACAGCATCCTTTAAAAAAATTTTTTTTAAAAAATCCCATTCAATGCAGTCTGTATCCTGAGTCATGCTTGAAATGCCAGTCCAAGAAATGTTAAGATTGAGCTGATGATTATCTCCTTGACATTATCCCAATTTGATTATACAGTGTTTACTACATCAAAGCCAGAAAGAGCAAGGTAATGGATCCAGAGACACACCCACTAGTAACACTGAAGACCTATTATTAAAAGAACCAGAAGAATAATTTTCAAAAGGTTTTTATTTTCAAACACAGACAAGTGTAAGATCTTAAAATAAAGCAAGGTTGTGAAATACTTTTATTCGACCCGCATATTTGAAGCTGTGCCTCAGAAGCTGGGTGACATGATGTGATCAGGAAACTTGACTATTCTTGTCTGACTCTGCATTACAGAGGCCTAAAAACAAGCCTAAAAAAAGTTTCAGGTGATTGAATGCATCAATAGCATGCCATTAACATCCAGTCCCTTGAAGCTTTGTAACTCATACCAGAACATAGGCCAGATCTCGCCATGAACGAGGCTTTCCATATCTGTAATCGTAACAATGTTGTTTTAGGCTGTAATCAACATCATAAACATTAGTATTTAGTAAGTCAGGACACTCAAATGAGCAGGTTACACTTAAAAATCCCCATGTAGGTGTGCCTGTATAGTACAAGGTAGCAACAACCTGCAATGTTTACCATTCCTGCAGGAAGACCCCAGCAGTTTAGACTCAGACAACTAAAATTACTATAATCAACACCTCCTCCAGAGTTACACTGCCTAGGATTATAAGACAGCCATTATAATGGTGTCAGTCCGTCTACATTAGCTCTCACATCTTCTCTAGCACCAGCAGGACTGAATGCCAGGCAGCTTTAAAAGGAGAAGCTGTCATTGGGCAGAAGTTTCAATTCAGCCAGAGGCACTAAGCAACAAGCATGTATTTAGCTAAGGATGCCAAACTGGTCATACCACACCAACCTTGACAGCACTATCCCTGCTACCCTCCTACGTCTATCAAATCACAGGGAAGTGTTGTTTGTGCAACATGTTTTCAAAGACACAGAGTAACTTTCAAATATGAACAGAGCTGTTTAGTGCTGGCTATCAGCAAAACAATCAGCTGAATCTAACAGTTACGATAACACCTTGCACACCAGGTCTTGTAGGGACATGAGTAAACAAGCAACACTAGGTCTGTGCATCAGTCCATCAGCTGCTTTACAATAGCTGTCCACACACCTTTTTTTTTGTTGTAAGAAAACTCCAGTCCCAGCTACTATAGCTAACACAGTGTTCACAGGTTTATTCTAGGAGAACAAACTCCATCTGAGAGTCCAGAAGATTTGTACATATGTATGTATATATATATATACACACACACACACATACATATATATATTTATTTATTTATATACACAAACAAGTACAGTTTTTTTAAAATTTTTGCTTGTCTTCATTTAATAATCTGACCAGAAAACCAGAGATGAAATCCCTTGTAAACTCCTGCCTGGTGTAGTTCTTTGTCAGTTGCTATACAACACCAATGTAATGTAAATTACAAAAGGCAGAACAAAACAGTAAATCAAAAGTGATCTCCTGATAACAAAAAAGTCCCCTTCTAGAGAGCACACCACCAGTTTTAACCAGTTTTATGAAGTATTATCATTTTTTAAACTTTGTTTAAAAGTTGTTCCATGCAACACATACATAACCCCCATCTTACAACGTAACTTACGCAGAACAGACATCTTTTGCTCAACACTTAAGACACAGAAAAGCCTACCTGCAACCTATAACATCTATGACTATAGTAACCTTCACTCACCAAAATGAATCCACTAATGACCAAGCAAATAGACAAAAGATGCCACCTGAAGGTTTTCTAGCTAAGGTCTCTCTGACTATCTGGAGAAAAAAAGCTTTAAAGACTCTGAGCAGATCTGATCAACAAGACCTCTGCACTTCTCCATAAGAGGTCTGTTTCCATAATTCATGCAAAAAGACAACAGCCACAGCCCAGAGGAGCCAGACTCCTCCAAGCACACTAAAACCTGAACAAAAAAATAATTCAAACCAATGCTAGAAACAGAGGCTCTGCAAAGAAAACAGACACATGAAACTGTCAAAATGGCTTTAAACAACATAACTACTAGAGAACAGAGTTGAATCAAGACTCTTCTCCCAGTGACAAAGATCTTGCCTTTCTATGGCAAGACAGTGTATACGCACAAGTGCCAAACAGAGAAACTCCAGGTATTCTTGTCATTTGTTGCTAGATGGCTACACTCACAGTAGACATTTCATTTGACTCTTCACCCTCAAGCAGCTTTAATTAAAAGTATTAATACAAAACCTCAATTTTTTTTAAAATCTCTGCATAATTCAGTAAACAAAGGACTACCTATACCACGACAAGCTTGAATACTGAATACTCCTTTTAGATTCAAAGTTTGGAATACAAAAGCAACATTTAGGCAAGCTAAAAATTATAGTACTGTGACAGATAAACATTCAACTTACTTTACATAGTATCTTGCACCTTCAAAAGTATAAGCTTCCTCCCAACCCGTGGGTAAGTCTGAAAAACAAGTAGCAAAACATTCCAATTAACTTTTGAAATGATGCTTGCCATATTGGTAAACTCCTTAAAACTAAGGTAGTTCAAATACTGTGCATCTGATTCCAAACATTTAGAGCTTTGGTCCTATAAACAAATATTTCAGAACTGACTCACAATGCTGCCTGTTTACACTCTGTAATCCAAGAGAAGCTCCATGCATGAAAATCTGATTTGGATTTCTCATTCTTAAATAATAATAGTAAGGGTTTAAGCATGCTTCCTTTGTCCAGTAACCAGAACTCACAGTCATACCCACATTCTTTCTGCCCTGAACTCCAAGAGCATCGAATTACTTAACAGGCAGAGAGATAAACAAAAATCAATTTACTGAGTTTGTGTTACATGCAAGTCACAAGCACCTTAACATGCATGGTATCAACTCCACCACAGAGCATTATTAGCATTATATTAGCATAATTCCACCATTGTTGTGACTAACAAGTCTTCCTGCAGTATTTACAACTCTGCAATTTTACATTAAAATAATTTTCCATGCAAATCCAGTAGAGGAAGCTGGTACAATTTCCCTGTCTCTATTAGCAATCAAAAGCCCATTCCAAAAAAAAAAAAAAAGAATTTTAAATGACAACAATAATTTTTTTTTTTCTTTTTCAAGTAACAGTGTCTTGATGTAATCAGAAGCTCTGAAGATATTGGACACCTCTATGCAACTCTAGATGCACTACCCTTAAAAGTCTGCCCTGCTTAATACAAACCATAATTGATATGTAGGACTTGCTCAATGAATTATAAAAGCAAGAATGCATTTCCTAATTAAATAAAATAAATAATTTAAAAAATATATGTCTGGGTCATGTGTTTGTCTTTTTCCTCGCCAGTTTACTTATTTGTTCTGTCTGGCTTTTTTCTTCACTCTTGTCTTCTCTAGGAAAAAAAAATCAGTGTCTTTTCAGCATAGGGCAAAGTACAGCAAACAGGAAGTCTCTCCAGCAAAAGTATTTATGGCTGCTGTAATAACTTTACCAAAAGTACCTTTGCAGTGCTAAATATCTCAAGGGAATAATGGAAGACAAAGCTTTCCTCATTGTCTATCTCACACTGTTACTTCACAAGCTTTACAATGATGTACATTTTCAAATAAAAAAGGTATTACGTGTTCAAAAATTGTGTCTTCAGACATATTTTGAACAGATTTTGACTAGGTTCCAAAAAAATGGTCAGGGAAAAATGTGATATAAACCCCAGAATTAATCTGCTTGATCCTATCTATGTATGGAGAGACTTATTACCATACCTATGAATGAAGAAAACTACAGGAACAGGTTTGTTTTGCATGGACTTCGGCATCTGATTGATAAATGGTGGTCGACATACCCAAGGTCGTGCCTCACACTTGTGTTCAGAAACAAGTTTAATCTAGCTGATAATAACTCTGCTATGTCACCTGCAATACTCTAGACACCCCAAAGCAAACTGCATTTCCTTGAGAAGGCACTTAATGGCAGAAACAAACGAGACATTTAGAAAATTACTGGGAAACCACCACCACTCAGAGACTCTGGTAATAGTTTTCTAAAAGAATTAATACTTGATTTTAAAAAATAATTGCTATTCAGCTAATGTTAGCATTCAAAAAAAGCACTTCATGTACATCTGCCCCCATGCATACTGCTGTAGAGGAGGGCCAGTGCCTCAATTAATCAGAGTACTGAAAGCAGGGCAAAGAGAAGCCTGATAGCAATCAGCAGTGCTATTTCGTGGTATTAAATGACTTCTTACAACCAACAGCTCTTCACCACAAATCAAACNAACTATTCACAACTGGGAAAAAAAAAAAAAAGAGAAAAAAAAGAGCTGCCCAGTTTTTCTAAAAGACTCCTTCTAATTTTTTAATGTGCAAGTATTAACCAAATGTAAAAAACCAAATAATCTGATATAGCCAAATTCACTTCCAGATTTCCCTGCGATTATCCGAGTGATTACATACACAAAAACAGCTGCACTTATTACTACACTCCACCACCTCCCAGTGGCATATGCAGCCTGTGTGCAATTCCAGCAGCCAGAGTTTGGCTCTCGGTCTCCAGAGCGTCTGCTGTAATTCCTCCTCCTCCAGCACCTCCTGCTGCTACTTCTCCAGAGTGGAACAAACAGCAGTAGCAGAGAAAACCGATTCCACCCTCTTCCCTCCAAGTTACTCCTAACGTTTCAGTCCCTTTTCTTCCTACCTATTTCACCTCAGTCACTTAGAAACCACCCACATTGTCAGCCTAGATGGAACTGGAGAGAGGAAAAGGGTTTCTAGGTGACTGGTGAAATAAGCATCTATATTTCTAGCATAACTACCGTGGTTATATGTAGATACTGCTAGAAACAAAAATAAGATGAGTGGTTTAAGGCTAAACTGAGAGAGGATGCTATGCAGGTGAATAAAAAGGATAGCCTGTAAAAAGCACAAGAGGAATAAAGCAGTCTCTAATGGTGACTATATGATATTATAGGGGTGATACAAGGCAACGAGGAAAAAAAAACCAGGCAAATAAAGAGAAATGACACAGACAGGGAAAATATGAGTGCAAAGCAAAGCGTTTGAAGAAGATGAGGAACACACGATGGCGAGCTGGACAGGCAAGGCACGATAATGTCATTCTTGCTCAACAAACAACTGCGAGAAGTGAGGGGAGCACGGAAAGCACGGGATGAAGAGTTGTCTCAGGTGGCTGCAGCGGCACCGAGGTGGCTTCTAGGACCGGGAGGCATGGGGGCAACCGGGTGAAGCTGGAGGCGCTGCCCGCCCCGCGGCGAAGGAAAGGGCCGCGGGACCGAGCCCTCCCTGGGGGTGGGCGCAGAGGAACCCGGGCTGGGCCGCGGGAGCCGCAGGGCGACGGGCAGCGGGGCGGGAGAGACCCCGGGGAGCGGGGAAGGGAGGAGGGCGGCGCTTTCCAGACGGCGGTACCGGGGAAAGGCAAGGGGGCCCCGGCCGCCCGCGGGCAGGCTCCTACCTGCGCTACGGCGATGCCCGGTGATCACGGCCTCTCCGGTGAGCGGGTGCAGCCAGGTTGTGCTCTTCGCCTCTTCGCTGCGGGGATGGACACACGAACCGAGTCAGGCAGGCGCAGCCCCGTCGCCGCTTTCTCCCCCTCACGCCCCTCCTG